>JAVQJG010072226.1:0-39049 GCA_036024015.1 Craterocephalus amniculus | reverse complement strand
TGAAACCAGTGATGTTGGATCCTTTAAGAGATGTAAGGACTAAAGAGGAAAATGGTGCACTGCAAGTGTGTTTTTTGTGTGTGTGTGTGTTATTTTTATTGTCTGGCTGCAACAGTATGGCATCTTCTTTATATTCACGGAGCTTAATTAGCACCTATTCAGTAGAAGCTCTTCGCTCTGCAAGAAGAGGCGAGGGCTGGGAGGCAGCCTGAAGGTTATCTCCCAGACAAGCTGCGCAGAGACGCCGCAGCCTCATTCAAAGTCGACCACGCTGCACGTCAGCCAGGTCATGCCCCGTAATCTTAAACCGGATTCTATTCTGACTCATGTTAAGGAATATATTTCCCCATCTAGATCCCATTTTTAGGCTATATGCGATAGGCCCTACCCTTGACTTTAATATAGTACTTTAAGTACCCAGATGATTGATTCAGCATCACCAGTAGTATGATGAGGTGTTTGGGGGGGGAGTGGTGGGAAGTGGGGGTTGTTAAAAACATATCACGCTGGCGGGATGATAAGGCGTCTCCATGAATGCTGTTAATGCGAGGGGGGCCTGTGGCCATCTTGAGTTCCCCTTCTGTTGTGCTGATGGGACAGAGCCGCTGCCATCTGGTTCCCATCCTCCTGATTCCCCCACCCATGGACGCAGCGGCTCACCGATGCCCTTTCATCCAGCATGCTTGCATTGTCTTCCATCTCTCCTTCTGGAGGTCATGTACTGTGCAAGTACAATAGGATGAGCAGAGGGGGGGGGGGGGCGGGATCTAGGCCCCCGATCGTTTGAAATTATGCGTTCCAGCAAAAAAACGCTTAAAATCACGAGCCATTTCCACACAATAAAAAAGAACGTCATGTTTTGACCCGCTGTAAAGAGCTGTAAAAATTTTGGGTTGCAATAAAAATTCCACTGAAACAGGCGTCATAGCATGATCCTCTCAACCTTTGGGCTACTGAGAGTAACGGTAGAGTATGTAAATGCAGGGACAGAAGTGTATTCAAGAAAAGAAAAAAAAAATCTTTGTATTGATGTGTCCTACATCTCAACTTCTATTTCAATCAGCTCCATGCACCCCAGCCCACCCCAACACCTCCTCCCTCTGAAAAGGGACCGGCAGCTACACTCCAGGGCAGTCTGGTCTTCCTGTGACTGACACCCTCCGCCGCTGCCCCCTTACTAGGATGCCTCACACACAACCTGGGGGGCCCGTGTAGAATTAGCTACAAAAGTAGGGCACGGATAATTGTCTGGACAAGAAAGTGTATCAGTGCTCTGTCATGTTCAAGTTCCTGCCACTCAGCTTCATAAAGCTAATCCTAAGGAACTAGCTCATGCTGTAGGGGCAGAGTCGCTCCGCTTTCTGACTTATTTCTCTGCGCTGGGACATACATGTTAATGCACTCCTCAGCCCAAGGCAGCAGAATATAATTAATATGTATGAAAGGTGAAAAAAGTAAGAAAAGAGGTGTTTTTTTGATTAATTGTTCCTCTGTGTTGGCTTTACCGTATTAATAACCAGGAGGATTAAGAAGGTCAGGACTGACCTGGTAAACATTAAAATTTCATGGAACCACTACACAAAGCTGACAGTAAAAAGACAGTAAGCGTACACACACAGGCTCTCACGCTGGCATGAATATAAATTACTCACATGGTGTAAGACCAACCAAATCTGAAAAGTGTGCTGGGATGTCATTAATAATAAACAGGCAGGCTCCCATTTATTAGAATAGTGAAAAGTCATGTTTTCTCCAACGTGGCCTATTTTAAACGTGCGACTGTGGGAATAGAGGAAGTACTCCGTGCTTGTGTCAGAGCAGGCTTTCCAGGTCCCCGCTGGGAGGAGGTATGGCTCACAAGCAGCTGAACACACTCCTCATTCTGGTGGGACAAATAGCAGGGGGAATATTTTGCAGAAGCTTTGCTCCAGCTAGTATTCCTTTACACTGTGTCTCTATTCTGCTTATCATGTAAAGATCTAAGATTTTATTAGCCATGAAAATGTTCTGTATATTTTTATGTCTTAAGCTATAAAATGTAATGAAAAGGGAACACCCCACAGTGCATAAAAATTGTGCCGATTTAGGCACGGCACTGGAGGATCCAGCTGATAGAAGGCCAAGGGGTCCATTTTTATCTTTTGATTCCTGCATTAACCTTGCATTAAAAATTATCTGTGTTATCATCGGCCTAGATTTAGGCCAATAAATTTCAGTTTTATGAGCCATCTTGGAGGAGAATTATCATGATGTTATGGTTTAAGTAACATATGTTCCAATTTACTGACATCTACTGGATTTGACGTGGCATCAGCCATCCATTCACATAATCATCATCTTTTCATGGCATGAAATTCCCTGCAATAAGTTGCCTTTGGTTTTTGGTGATCAAGCAGCACATGGAGCCAGAAATGAGCAGGCTGCTGCAGAGGAGGAACCAGCACAGCAATGAAAGGGCTTTTATTCCTATGATTATGCAACATAATGTAGCAGAATCACATTTTTGAAAAGACAAGAGATGGCTACTGCACTGAATAATGCCTCCAATTTCCCTCATGAGAATTCAAATCCTATGCTACGCTAAATCTTTACTTTTAAACGTTTTATTGAAAAGACACCTATTAGCAAAAAACATAATGAATTTTGAATAATACTGGAATACATCTAAGAAACCCTTCCTACCATATCAGTGCATTTTATTTCCTCTGCTGATGAGCAAGGCAGCTTGTACCAAAGAACTGTTCTGACATTCAGTTTGCATGTTTTAAACGATGGTTGATATATAACAAGAATCAAACATTTTTGAGATCATGGGAGATGTTTGGAATCTCTGAGGTGTTTATTGTCGGGTTTAGCCACTGCAGCTTGACAAATGTAGATGTAAATCTAGTTTTTAAAGGTTAATGGTTTAGAGAATACTTGGTGATAAAGAAGACGTCCTCTTGTGTTTTCTTTTTTCCTCCTGGAAAGCTAATAAGCATCCTGCACACTGACTTGATTCTTGATTCTTAGTTTTATGCCCAAGCTGGATTCTCTTCAAGTGTTTTCTGTATTAAAAGAACCAGCAAAATAAAAAAAACATCAATCACTGATGTTACTTGTGATTAGTTTTAGAAATAAATGTTGATTGTTTTTTTTCATATTCTTTCTTTGTTGGCTGGATTGAGGGCAGTAATCTCTCATGGTTCTGTTGAAAGATGAGTCATACAAATGTCACAAAAAGAAAAAAAAAGCAGAGTGACATCAACCAACTGCCTGACACCTCTGCATGGTGCGAGCAGTAGCCTTTCAGGAGGTCAACTGGAGTCAGATGGTGGGAGCGAGACTCTGGGGCAAAAAATTGAGCTTTTCTGGACAGCTGCTGCAATAACCTGAATAGATGTGCTTCCCTTTGCAATTAAACCATCCCTGATTACGTCTCTCTGGCTATCGATTGGAAACTTTCACTTAATAACTACTAACATGGTCTCTTATGGTAACCCCCGGGTCTTGCCTTTGAGGGCTGATTGTGCAGAGATTTATGTCCACTTCTCTTAGCGACTCCTGTGGGACATTGTGTCATTTCTGTATTCCAAAGCGGGCAAAAGTCACCTGATATTTTTTTAAACCACGTTATTAAACACTGGCTAATCTCAGAGAAGGGAAAGGTGGTTCATTTCCTTACGTTTTTGCAATGAAAAAAAACTGAATCTTCATAGTAATTTCCATAAATTAAAGAAAATAAATTACAATAATGCAAAATACATTCACCAATGTCTCAGTTTTATGTAGTCATGTTTGGTGATTAGTCATTATGTTAACAATGCAGATATGTTTTTAATATTGGAACTCATTGAAAATGTGTTGTACAAGCATCTGCATATGATTATGATATATATTTTAGAGGCTGATCTGACAGCTTGAGAGTATAATATCCTGAATTTAAAATTCAGAGACAAGATACAAAAAATAGTCTTCACATACTGTGTAATACTACAAGATCATAACGATCAAATAACTGCAAACGTTTTCCAAGAAAAGAGCCAAGACTTGGCTAATAATCAGAAGCTATAACACAGGCTAGGTAGCTACTTAGGAGAAATAAAGGTTGTGATGTCCATTTTAGATTTACTTTAATTAAAAATTGCAAGCTAGGAAAAGTACTGCTTTCAGTTTTCTGGTTTATTTCTTTACTCTGCTCAAATAATTTATTATCAGTTGCTTATTAATGCAGTTAATGCACCAGCTTTATCTGTATTTTGGTCCTCATTTAGTCGTTTTTTGTTAATTTCTGTATAATTTTTGACTGAAACTGACCCCTCTACAAAAATGTGTATACAGTATAAAACATGTTGATATGCTCCAGCCCCCCTGCAAACCTACATGACAATAGACGAACATTGAAAAAGAGTGAATGGCTAAATATTTTAGAGTTACCTTTGCATTTGGTTTGTTGCTTCCTCTGTGTTTTGTTTGAGCAAATCAAAACTTTTTAATTCAAAGTTATCATTCGTTTGTTCAAAACAAAACATCACTTATGTTGTCGTCCATACAATAATGTGGGGGGGGAATTAACATCATATGTGGCTAAATGCTAGCTCTCTAGTTTAACAGGGCTAGACTTTAGCAGATCTACAGATTTCTGCAGGACTGATGATGCAGGAAAACAAGGTGGTGTGTTGCTACACGTATCATTCAATATTTATTTATAACAGTGATTTACCAGTTCTAGCCATTTATATGTAGTATGGTCAGTCTGACTAAGATGTGACTCACTCCTTGATGAGCTTCCCATGAAACAACAGAAACATGCTCTAGGAGAGGGGAAAAAGTCTCATTGCATGTAAATGTTTCCTGGGACGGTTCCAAGCTGCTGTTTGCTTCAAATACAACAATGGCTTGTATAAGAAATTCACTCTTCACAGCTCACGCCTCTGAATCATACACCTGTTTGGTTTCAGCGTGCCAGTCTTCCTCGCTCGCTCTCTGCTCAGCCATGTGAACACAGCGCAGGTTGTCCACAGCACTGCCCTCAGGCCCCGCAATGTGTTCATAGCCTGGCTGGCTGGCTGGGTAGATGCATGCATGGAGTGAAGGTGGGGGAATTAAATAAATAATAGCGTGGCCTTTCTCTGGGTGAGTAAGCAAAGACAGAGGCAGAGTTTTGAGAAGGCAGGCACTGCGCCCTTTTATTTTCCATAGCTTAGAGCCCATGATTTTTTGGGGAAATACAAAGCTATACTGTAGTATGTTTGCTGAGTGCAGAAAAAGCTAAAAGACAACCAAGGAAAATCTCCTTCTCTGTTATTTGATTCCATTTAAGCAATGTAAATCTGCAACAGTCATTCGTGTTAAACCCAGTCAAGTATTACTTGTCTGGGTTTATTTAAGATGTGTTATTTAAGATGTACGAATAGTTGGTTTGTTTTCTGCTCCCTCTGTCTGGTGTCTGATCTTCGGCTAACTGCTGCATTCATCAAAGGCCTAGTCAGACACACAGAGACAATAGCTAATGAGTAGGGGCTCCCAGTTGGGCTGATTGGGGCTTTGGTGCTCCAGACAATGCAACAACATCTGTGCTGCTGAGTGCTGGTGTGTGCCGACAGAGGCATCCCCAGAGAGGAGGAAAGAAGGGGGGTGTCTATGGTGGGGTGGTGTCTTCACATGTCTTGGACATACAACCCTCCCTCCTCCATCCAAACCCTCTCATCACCCATCTGTACAGGGTCTTGACACGAGGAGGGGACGGGTGCAGCGAAAAACCATGATGCATTTCTCACCCAGGTACGCCACTTGCACAAATATGAATGAAGCCCCTGCTAAAAAAGCGTTTGAAACGGCAAGAGTTTTAGGTTACCTCTGGAAAAAGGGGAGAGAGATTATTTTTCCAGCGTGGAAAGGGAGGCTGGAAGGAAACAGGTGTGGACCTCCCTGTGGATAGATCTCCTCAAGGGGAGGGTTAGCAATGACTGGGACAGGATGGATGCCTCCCCACAGGGAGTGAGGTGCACATAACTCAGACAAGATGCCGGCCTCTCCCATATACAGAATTAGTTATGCTGAGGAGCGACAGGCCAAGCATAAACAATAAGAGCCCTATTCGGCTCAACCATCGCACTACAACGTTTAAGGGAGGATCTTATTGTAAACATGCAGAGTGTCTGAAAACAGGAAGGTTTGCACACACTCTTCCACCCAGGCGGTGACCCATCAGGAGGACGAGGTGTGCCTGGTAATTAAAATGCAATCTCTGCTGCTGTGCCCCCCCTGGAGTGGCAGTGGCAGCGGATTCACCCAAGAGCCTGGGGGCAGAAGGTGCCACCTGCACTGCCACACCACCTGCGCCACCACTGCCTTCCTTCATTAAGCCTGGTATTTACACTAGCGCCTGCACACACACACACCCCCCCTTCCAACAGCTCCGGTCTTCATGGGCCCTGGTAGGCAGCGCTTTATTAGAATTAATGTGGCACTTCAGAGGAGAGTGTCAGTGTGGCGAGTACCGGGGTGCCAGGAGAAAGAGTCCCCAGCTCTCCTCTGTCACATTGAATAAAGGCAACACAGCCAGCCTAGAGCTGAGATGAGCGTGGACAGCACATGACAGAACTGTTTTCCAGTGCTGAGGGAAAGTAAAGTATTCTTTATTCAATCTGTTTTCATGTTTACAGGATGAGCTATTATATTGTACACGGAGAAGATCAAAGCCTTGAAGAGAACATAACAGTTTGAGACAGAACGGCCTGTCTGGCGTTTAACGGAAAAACCGGACATTTGACAGAGCTCATCCGAAAACGCATGTGACAGTTGAGGAAAATTAATATCAGGTTTAGCGGGGCTCTGCGTGAAGTGTGTTTTGAATGATGTAATTGTCAACTTGATTAGCTCAAGATTTAACACATCACATCGCAGACACCCGGCTTTCTCGCTTTACATGTTGGTTTTTTCACCCCTGCCACGCACTTTAAACAGCAGCAACCACTCAACTTCCTCCAGCCGATGACGCAAGTGTCACATTACCAAGTCCAGCACTTTCAGGCCATGTTTCAAATCAAATCTGAAACATGGCCTGATATTCTCTCTTGTAATAAGACTGCACATTAAAGGAGCTATAGGCCTACCTGATATTCTAATGTTATTTGGTAAAAAGGCAAAAGTTGGACTTACCCCTCTGAAGTCCATAAAAATGAATGACTCATTGATTGCACATATGTACGAGTCCAGGACATTTTCGTTAGCGATAGCAGCTAATTTTTAGCTTGGGCATGTTGCTCTCTTTCTCTGCCAATGGGGTTAACTTTCGTAACTACCGGATTCCCTTGGGGAACGCACTTACTGGCTGATCAGAATCCGGAAGTTACGGAAGTTATCCCCATTGGCTGAGAAAGAGCAAAAAAAACTAGCCGCTTTCGCTAACTAAAATGGCCTGGACTCGTACATATGCGCAATCAATGAGTCATTCATTCATTTTTATGGACTTACCCCTTTTACCAAATAATATACCATGTAGAAAACATTTTTCTTAGAAAGATTAAAATAATATCAGGTATAGCACATTTAACCTTATTGGATAGTAGTTAAAGGGACTATACGGATTTCACGTCCGGCTAGCTTAGTTAGTGATAACGGTTATTTTTTAGCTTTTCTGTGACGCTTTTTCTCAGCTAAGGGGTTTAACTTTTGGTAACTTAATACCAGATCACTATGGGAATGCTATTACTGTCTGATCGGAGTCTGGACGTTGCAAAAATTAACCTGGCAGAGAAAGAGCGTCACGCCAAACTAGCCGCTAAACTAGCCGGACGTAAAATCAGGTATAGCTCCTTTAAGAAAAACAAAGAAACTGGAAATTAGCCACATTTAGCATCTTGGATTAGCATGTTGTACTACTGCTGACATAAAAAGGGTTGCAAGAGTGAATTCCAGGTATTGTTTGGTCATTTCAGTTTGAATAAACTGAGAAGGAGAGGTACGTGGTAACACTGATGCTGCATGCAGTGAGGCAGCAGGGGAGGGCATTAAAACCTAGTTTGCATCATTCAGCCACTCCAATTAAACAGGAATAACCAGATACAAGTTCCTGTCTTCAAATATGTTTTATGAGCTCCCGTGCAGCAGGGGAATTCACCAGAATATACAGTACATCTCCCCGCAGTTTCGCTATCTCTGCTGCATGCCTCAGTTCATTAGCGTTAAAAATGGTTAGCATTTTACAGCCACATGTACTTTTAAAGTCTTATTAGCTTCAGACGATGTTGTTTAAGGGTCATGCGAGGCTTCCAATTAATGCTGTTGAAAAGTAAAGCAAGTTTCTCCAATGTTTCTTTCCTCAAGTTAAATGCAACTTTTTTTACGAGCCACAGGCATAACTGCAAGTGCCCTCCTTATCAGAGGCAGTCATCAAAGGACTTTTGCAGCTTCTGCTCACACAGCTATATATTAATCCTGAAGACAAAATCTGAAGCTTGACTCAAAAAGGGAAATAAAAAGTTGACTCATGATGTGCTGAATTGATTTGTGCCCCTAAAGGCCTAGTCATTTACATCTAAAAACTCAGTAAAATGATGCTGATTGCATATATGGGACCTAAAAAATGTGCTGTAGAAACGCTGAAAAAAAGTCAAATTTGCTGTTTATTTGACTTGTTTGCTCATGAAAAAAATAATCTGGTTATTTTTGTTCCCAGATATATCCAGTTCTACTTTGACCCAGAAACATCTCCTTCTAATTTCTGTGTTAAAGTTTCGCACGCAGCTCATCCTTACGGGTTCCTCCTGAGCAGCAGCAGAGGCTACAACAAAGCCCTTTTGCATCTTCCAGCACAGGGAGGCGCATAGAAGGCAGGCCGAGCCGCACTCCCAATCCCCTTACAGTGCTGTCACTATTCATTCACGGCCTGCCCTTCCTCCTCACGCCACAACCTCAACAGGGGCATCGCTCATAATAGAAAACAATGAGCATGATTTGTGAACTCTCGCCGTCTTTGTAATTTTATCAGTGTAATGGGATTATATTTCAAATCACCACTCCTTTGTTCATTACACATTTAAACTCCTCTGACAGACAAAAACTTAAATAAAATGTGCATGTCAACCCTGGTTGACTTTGCCTGCGCCCGCACTTGATTAGACAAACAGTGCACCGAGGCTGTGGAACGGGGGGAAATAATGTGCTCATTTATTCATTTTTCAGACAAGTCACAATAGATTTTTAACGACCAGCGTCTGACCTCCCTTAGGTACTTCTTGCTTAGGGGGGTTAATAAAGCCTAACGCCACGGTGCTCAAACACCACGGCGAGGAGCGAGCTGAGAAGATTCCTGTGATGAAATAAAGACAGGACCAAATCAAGAGTCTCCGAACGCCATGCTCCGGCTCCGGAGAGAGGAAAGGGAAAGAGAGTGCGGGGGTGCAGTGGTGGGGCGAGGCTGCGGAAAGAGACTGGTATTCCACTTAGATTCCAATTCCACAGGTCTCTGAGGGACAATTAAACCAAGTGAGGAAGAAGTACTCTTTTTTCTCAATGCACTGGGGCGTGCATATTAGACGCCGCAGCCATGGTGATACACTCACACACAGTAGGGTCTGCCAAGATTTAAACTGGGAAGCTTGCAAGAACCGCTCTGAAAAACTTCATGTTGACGTTTCAGAAAACAGACACCTGACTAGTCCTGAAACCTAAAGTCCACTTGTCCCTCTCAACAGTCCCTGCAACATTAAAAGAAAAACGTGTTAGAAACTGCGTCATCTGTATTATCACGCCAATTAAGATGATGTGGGTTTAGATGTGATGCATGCGTTGGAAATGTCAAAAGTTTGGGCTCTGGAGCACAACAATAGAGAGAGAGCATGTGCAGATGTGCTGCCACTAGACATCCATCTTGTTTTCCTGCTTACCTCAGTGCTCTATTTGTCTGAATCTATGTCATTTTAGCTCACTCAGGTCAACGACAATTCAACCTCCTCTTTTGTCTGAGGCACTTCAGAATCATAATGTGATGCATGTGGGATAGGAACCTGCTAAACACAGTCCCTGTCACTGCTCAGACATTGCCGGATATAAATGATACCCAGCCTGCGCTTGCTTTTTTCCCATTCTACGGCCACGCTGCATCCAGTTTCCTACCGTCCATGATCACAGCCCCCAGCAAATCTTCCTCTCAGGCAGTGTCCGTGATGTGTCATGACATTATAGGCTGCAGGTACACCTCCAAAAATCACAAAAAAAAGGAACTCTTAGTGGTAACTCTTAGATCTGCAAGAAGAAATAACAAAAAGATTTGTTCAGACCAGTGAATAATTCATACTTTCTCTGGGCTCAGCCTCATTTCTCTTCCTTTAGTTGGTGCAGCTCTCTGCTGGGCGCCTCATGGGAATGCAGAAAATTACATCCTACCTGATAATTAGCAAAGTTCAGAGCAAACTAAAATCTGCCCCACTCTCTTAGCTCCCCACCACTGGCAGCGTTCTCTTAGCAACTAATTAAGTCCGCCTCTGAGGTTTTCAGACAGAAATGGTGCTGGATGCTGCAACAGCAGAATTAAAAAACAAAAGGAGGATGGATGGAAATGAAGAGCGGGAGTTCATTCTTTATTATGTTTTTCCGTTTCATCTTTTCATACTGACGAATAAAATATGACAATTGTATTCCTGGAGGGAGTATTATTATTTCACACTCGGATGCCTTCTTCAAATAGAAATAACAGCATTGGCCGCCATTATTCATGGTAGCAAAGAGCGAAGCGCCCTCTGTCCATAATGTTCTTTAATTATTATAATGTCATCATCCATATCTGGGAATGTTGCACCAAAAGAGAACAGCAGGGCACACCGGGCATTAAATGCAAATCACTAATCTCCCCACAGCTGAATGAAATCACACCACACAGACAGCATTATTAGTGATGCTATCAGCACTGCTGCAAATCATATTTGAGGCTTTTCATATGAGACATATGTGGTCAATGAATAAAGTTTGGCACACGCTTTTGCGATATACAGTATCAGATCCATATAAGACTTTTATTTTTATTTTATTTTTTTTCTGAGCCGTCCCAGTCGTGTCAAGTCTTGAGAGCGGTTATAGCAGCAGGCGTAGAGAACAAATAAGAAACGAGAATTAGGGAGGAAAACTGTGACTCAGGAGCAGCAAACTAAAAGCTAACTGTAATCTGTCAGAAAGCTTCAGCTAAACACAGTACAAGTTGCTCATTAGAGACGCTTGAGCCACTAGGCCTCTGATGACTCACAGTGTAAATGGAGTCAGCTTTTAAAAGGCAAACCAACAGCCTCCTTGATAAGGCTCTGGGCTGCACTGAGACTGTGATGTGCAATCCATGAGAGACGGAGGAAACAGGCAGGCAGGCAGTCATTATTTTCTCCACAATTACCTGAAGTCCTTGATAACGAGCAAAAAAAAAGCAAAAAAAAAAAAAGCCATATAATTAGAAAAACACCAGCAACACCATTATTGTCAGGAGAACACAGCAGTATAATGAAGCAATTATAAATGAGCAGCTTTGTGCTTGTCATTAATTTCTCCTTTTAAGGATGTGGAGATGAAGCGTGCCTAAACATTAGCGGCAAAGTGAGCGGAGGTGATGTTTAGGTGGGTTAGACTACAAGAAAACAGGGTTTTTTTTGTATGTGTGTGTATGAAGGGTTGAAGAGTACGCCGAGCCAACCAACAGTGAGTCCACCCAGTCTCAACATGGAAAAAAAGGCTGGTCTTAAGGATGCTTTCAGCTTTTTACAAAAAAAAAACCTTTCATGCAGACATAATTAAAGCTTTTAGCTGCAAACGTGCGTTTATGAAAACATACAGGTTTCACTCCAGCCACTGACAGCTGAGTATCAGCATGCTACATTAATGTTGTTTATTTTGCATCAAGTGGAAGAAGCTCGGCTGCTAAATGAAAGGTAATGAGGAAAAGTACATGCTGGGCCAGGAACCTGCCCTTTTCACACATCATCACAAAGATTGATCTTTCCCTTCCCTTTCTCTTACTCGATCCTGATCTCACTTGAGAGATACTGCATTTGAAATTCATACATATTTTCCTTTGAAATGTATACTCAGCTCCTGAAGCAGCAGTGCAATTAGGCAACGTGTTGCATTTCATTAGAAAAATTTCTCCCCGACCGCTGAGTGGATTAAAAATGTGTCTTTTTTATTAATGAGCCTTTCCCCACTTTGATTCCCTCACATGTTGAGATGAGTGGAGACAAGCTGTAACCCCAGCTTTCCTCCTGGTTTGTCAGGGCGACGTTCAGATCAGCTCTTTGCTGCCTTTAAGGCATCAAAAAGTAAAAAAGGTGAACAAATGACACAAGCAGTGACTGAGGGAAGTCCTTTCATTGGGTACGCACTAAGAATAAAACTCCAAAGCATTATCTTTCTCAGTTAGAAATGCCATCTTATTAACACATACTTCAGCACACTTCATCATATTGTCTTGAGAAGGCAATTGTATGGAAGGGGCAATTAGGACAAAGAAGCTGTGAGGTTGCCATTATTTTAGATTTTAATGACCACGCAATACGGCGCTAGATGTAGAAATGAGGGCTACAATACTACAATTATGCATAATCTGGCAGATCTTACTGCACCCCCCACACTCCTCTTCCTTGTGCCTTGAATAAATTTACATGGAAATGCATCTCTGCCTAATTTATTCAGAAAAATTTGAATATACATTACGAATATTTCCACGGACGACATCAGCAACATGCAGTTAGGAATTTAATGACTTATTTCTTTGTATTCATGCTTATGGATTAGGTCAGGGAGAGCCCCCCTTTCTCCCAGGCCAGGATTTTGTGGAAACAGATAAATAATTAAACACAGACATACGTGTGTGCTGATATTTATATCCCCCCCTTTATTTTTTCCCTGCTGTTTCGCCATTCATTTAGGAAAAGAAAGCTTTCTGGACCATAATATAATCTGGACTTCAGACACTGAAGAGGAAATACATGCTGTGTGTATGTCAGTATATACGCTTATATTCTGAAAAACCAAGTGTGCGCCACTTGTTGTGGCAAGATGCATGACACTGGACACAATCCAAAAGCAGGGATTATTGACATAGATGCTCCACCATTAATAAAGCGCTGTATCCTTTGTGTTTGGGGTCGCCGTTGCTGCAGTTAACTATAACTTGTCAAGGCTGCTCCAGCCGCACAATGCGTACCTCATGCATCTCCTGTCAGCAGGCATAATTCCTGGATGCCGGCACGCTGCTGATTTCTGCATAAGTGATGCGAGCCTTCTAGTAGAGTTAGGAGCACGAGTCTTTTGCCATTGAGAGATGTTCATCACTCTTGATCTAACTCTGTCAAGACCTGGTGTTTTAGTGCCTCTCACGATTAGGCAGAATTGACAGGCCAAGAAGGCAGTGAATAGCAAAAATGTGAGGAACTAAGGGGGTGTGGTGTAGGCTGTAGGGTGAAGTGGAGTGTGGCCGCCATTTAATCTGCAATTTATCAGTTTAGGCTGCACCATGTAACATCAGGGAGATTACATTCCAGGGAGAAGGAGCTCTATCTTTCCGTCCCTTCGTCCTCCCCTATCTCCCCTTTCGCATGCCTCCTAATGTCTGACGGCAGAATGCAGAGGACAAAGAGGGAGGACTGTCTTTATTGTCACCGTTATTTTTTCTGAAACCCTTAATTAATATATAGTATTGTGGACTCCTCTGTTTGTGAGCAACGAGGTGCCCGCGACACAGAGATGGCATGAAAGAGGTTTGCTGCAGTATGACAGGCTGCATCTTTTATGGAAGCCGTTTGTCATAAAGTTAAAGTTGGATTGTGTTTAACGTGCCCAATAACACAAACTGCATGTGTATTCAGATGCACACATTCCGCCGGTGAAGCACATGACCTCTGACAGCTGATCACGTTGGGCCAATAACTACTTAATTGCCATTTTTCCATTGGAGTGCTTTATTGATGTCATTTCAGAGGTGATTAATATGAACTGTTAACTAGCTGTTGCAGTTAGCACTAAATAAAACTGAGCTGACATTTTAAATCTTTATTGATTTCTTTGACTTTTCGAGCAGTACCATACTTTGACTAAATTAATTACAGCATATTTTTGCTATTACAAAACTGTGAAAAAACACTGATTTTGCTTTGTATTTAACAATATGTACCACAAACACACACTTTTTTATATCTAAATATCAAAGCCAAATGAAATTGTGGTAATCTGAACATTTGCATCCACATCTAAAGGCCTATTAACAGGATCCCTAGTTCTTTTAAAGTACACTGGTTGAAGTCACCAGCAGCGTAAGCAGCACTCGGGTTTTATCTGTCGGTCTACAAAGGCAGAAACAGAAATATGGAGACATGGCTTACAGGAAGGAAAACCATAGCAGCCTGATATTAAAATGGTTCAGGAGTCAAGTAGAACAAGTCAAGCAGCTTGAGGGCAAACAAAAGAGAGAGAAGGAGGAGGAAAAGAGCAGGTCATTCTTAAAAGCTAATGGACTGTCAATGGTCATATTGTAATTTATCAAATATTGTAAAACATGTTTGCTTCATGGCTGGACTCTGCTATTAGTCTTTGACTGTTCATTATTTAAATGAAATCAATGACCTACAATGATAAAAGAATCTTAGCAGAACCGGGCATTTTCACATTTTTTTATGTTTTCATACCTAAATGTTGTTAATTTGGTAGTAATGTCCTTATGTTGGAATATCATTACTTACGAATCATGATTTTATTGGATCTTACAGTTTTGTATGTTTCTCCACAGGTCAAAAACCTTTTGTGAGCTCCACATCACAAAGATATCTACCAGACAGACGTCATATTGGATCATACGGGATACAAAGAATATATATACATACTGGAGTAAGAGTTTTGCATGCTACAATATACATCCTCCATTTCTTTTCTTTTTTTAAATAAATCTCATTTGTATATTTTTATTCTGTTACTATAAAACAAGATCTAAGCAAGTTGGTACACTGCATTGGTTGATGATCACTCTTTGTTAAGCATGCATGTATCCCAAGGGTAATTTTCTAGACATGCCCAGGAGGAAGTATGACCGGCTACACTTATCTGCACAGGCTCTCTCCAGCCACAGAGAGCTTGATCCATCCTGAAAGGGGGATGGAACTCTCACAAGATGAAGACATGACATCTTCAGCTTACTTGATGTCAATGATAGGACAGCTCACTTGTAGATCGGGCATATTGCCAGCCAGCTCTCCCTGGGTCCTGAATGCTGTCTCTGAACAGAGGCCAACGCCATAGATGACATCCTGGGAAGCCCATCACCTGTTGCTTAAGGACAGAATAATCAGAGTGGGTCATTGCAGGACGCTGGACTCACAGTGTGTGCGTAGCTATCAAATGCATGCGCCTGCGTGGAAGCGAGCGTGCACACAGGTTTTTCCAGAACGTGTCAGGGCAACAGCCAGAGCTGAGCCCTGAAATCCAACCCTGTGACACAGATCATCAGCATCAGCAGCACATCTTCAGCCTAAATCATGTTCACAGTGAGGGCTGTGCCAGGCAGAGACACCAATATCCCGGCCGGTTTAACACAAAGAAGAAAAAAAATGAGAAAAAATTTGCCAAACAAATTTTCAAAATGTCCAGATTAGCAATAGTATAAGCAGTACGGGCATTTCTCCAGGCAATGACAGCAAAGGAGACTTTCACCGTAAACAAATAACAGCTTTATGGATTTGCATGCAACCAGATAAAAAAGCATGCATTATCGCCCTCCAGAGATTTTTCATTCATAACAACACTTGACACTTCCCTAACAATATTGCTTAATTGCAACCTCACTGAAACATGCATGCCCAATCAGAGTAGGAGTTTACAGTTAAATTTATGGAAATGCACGTAAGAGCCCCGTGTTAGTTGTAGGGTACACCTGCACTTGTCAAGGTGCTCAAGTACACTGGGTAATTGGCTGTTGATTGCTGCCATTAACATGTGATGGCTAAGTGCATCTAATTCCTGTTCCATTTGCATGGTTCAATTTGATGTCACCACCCACTCCTTCTCTCAAAAGTGTTCAGCATAGCCAGGGAAAATTGTTCTTTTTCTAATGATATAAGAAACATAAGAAGAAAATGCTAGCCTCAGAGCCAACTGAGGCTTGAATCGAACTGATATCCTTTGTGGTGAATGGTAAAGAAAAGTACAGGGAATAGTATTCATCACTGTCTACCATTTCAGATTTAAAAGAAAAAATAATACAGTGCTTTGGAATGATGAACAGATATTTTCTGTGCATGTCTTTACATTTGCCTTATTTTCAAGGTTTAAAACAGCATCCACCGTAGAATAAATAAGAGCTATTATGTTATTTGTCACAAGGCACAAATCTCAGTTGCAGTCTTTTGTCCCTGCAGTTTTAGCTGAAATGATTTCAGAGTGGTGCTCACTTTTACTATTTGCATCTCCTTCAGCAGCAGCACCTCTGGGCACTTGGTATCCCTTTGAGTTTTAATCTTCTCGTCTGCCTGCCTGCATCCTCGCGGCTGTTTCATTTAAGTTTTAATATGTGTATTTGACATTTTGTTCATTTAGGCTCAGCCCCCTCCCTCATCCCCCGTGCCTCCCGCCCAACATTTAATTTAATTGACGTGCTGCTGCCTTGTGTTGTTTTGGTTCTCACCGGTGATTTCCCGCCACTGCCAGCAGGTTAGTCCAGCAAGATGTGCGCTGAACGGAACCCTGGTCCATGCATTGTCTGGACTTTGCTTTTGTATTGAAGCAGGTTATTTGACATATGCGCCACGCGGGACTCCGCACAACGATAAGCTTTCTTATGAAGAACAAGCGCAAAATTGTTGGCTGATTATGTTCAATTTGTTTTTCTTATTTCTAATAATAATAAAATCATTATTTAGATTATTATTATTATTAATAAATATTCATAATATTCATAAATAGGCTACAACTTTATTTGTATAGTAAATATTATTTATCTTTTTTTTAAATAATCATGCTAGATTTAAAAGTTCCCGCACAAAACAAAAAAGACCTTGTTACAGACAGCAGGTCCAACTGGTTTTAAATGTCAAGTCGTCGTGCCCCGTGGTGTTCTTTGTCTTAGCAGCTCTCACTTCAGAGCTGCACACCGTGGTCAGGAATGGCGCGTCTGCCATCTGCAGGGCGCTGCCGGTAAAACAAAAGCTTGTACTTCGGTTTGCACATGAGATAATGGATCTGATTGTTTATGGTGATGCAACTGCTCACTAACAATGTTTTAATGCAAATATGCAAAAAGTCGACTACCTGATTTAAGCAATAAGATTGTGGAATAAAGATAAAGATCAATAACAAAGCAGGCAACAGTCAGGAATGTATTTTCTTTGAGGAGAACAAAAACATTTATTCTAGAAAAAACAAAGGCTACATGTCCATTTTTAAACAACATATGAATGATAATTATGTGGTTTTAAGGGAAAGAGCTGTATACGTATTCAAAACTCAATCAACAAGACTGCAGTTTCAGGCCACTTTTTCATAGGTTTTAGTTTGTTTCCATCACATGGAGTGAGTCTTAAAGGAATTTATGGGATAGGATGAGATCATAGTATGATGGTAATGGAGGGAGGTCACTGTTCTGCAGCCAGAAAGCACACCACCACCAAGTGAAGTCATGCATGATCCCCGCTGGACTGATCATCTGTTATCCCACAGCCATCTGGGTTAGACCTCAGGCCTGCTTATGTCTTCAAGCAGCAGACATCAATATAAAACACAGATGAGTCAAAAAAAAAAGAAGTCATCACATGATCCACCCGCCATCACCTGTAGAAAAACAGTCAATTCCTTGTTTAAATTGGAAGTAACAATTGCCTCGTGTGGGGTGTGTGATTTGTGCAGTCATGTGTTGCCTGTAGTTTTAACACGGAGGGAGGTATTACCCAATAAAAATACAGCTTGTGGAGCAGTTTTAACTTAAACAAAACCAAGCTTCCATGTGTCTTATATCAGCCAAATGCCACGCTGTCAAAAGATCCAATCTCTAAATCTGGCCCATCTAGCCATTGGCTTATGCAACTAATTAACTTCACACACCAAAATTTGAATTTAAATTAACAATTGAGAGATATCATCAGGGGACACAAAGCACCCCACGAAGAAGTTTATGATGAGAGAAAAAAAAAAAAAAAAGAGTATTACAGAAGGCAATCGGTGAAGTAAGGAGGGCTTTTAAATGAGGGGATATCTCCAATTACAATCCACTGAAACACTTGTCAGCAGTAATGAAATGTTTGCCGAGAGCTTGCTATTTGTGGCTGCTAGATTGGATGATGCTGCTCCACTGCCCCCACTAACAATTATATTCCATGCATATTATTATTTTCTTTTTGAATTTACCTTCTTGCCATTATAAAAACTGTTGGACCTACAACTGTTGAAGAGTGTCAGAGTGTAATAAAACAATGCTGCGCAGCGGGTGAGATATTTAATGCCTGTTGAGACAATGCATCTGAAGAGCAGAAGGAAAAAAAGGGGGGAAATGTAAGCTTCTTTTATTGTTTTTAAAGAAATACACATAATGCATTAATCACAGTAAAGACAAACTGCCCCCCCGCCCCACCCCCATATCAGAGTTGTGCAAGCTTACAGTTAAATTTAAAACTGGATGCAAGATGGGAAACTTTTTTTTCTCTGATCTTTAGCCTGTTTATTTGCATACAATTAAGGCTAAATCTACCGTTGCCAACACGATCATGTGTATTTCTGCGCAGCAACTTGAAGGATTCATCAGTACATCAGGAAATTAGTCAGAACCACTGTGATTGGCTGTTGAACTGACATACAAGCCAGGCCTAATAACTTTATCAAATTTGTGAGGTATGTATTCCCATTTAAGGTGACATCACATAAACCTAATTAGTATAGATGCGACCTGCAACTTGATTTTCCAGTGCATGGTTTTCTCATCAAATCGATTACTCCAACTGCAAGGAAGTGCACCGTGTGTACACAAACTTATTTGTGTGCTTTTGTAGACAGATTGAAAAGATATTTGCAATGTTGCAATTTAATGTGACTTTTCATCAGCTTGAAAGGAGTTAACAGTGAGGTGCTTCACTTTACCAGTCAGACATCATAATCACAGGTTACAATTGAATGATGAAGGCTGAAAGAAAGGGCAGGCCACAACGCGCTGCTCCCCGGAACAAACACCAGGAAGATGCATCTGTTTTGTGCAAAATAAATTGAGTTCTGATATGCAAGTATCATAGACACAGAGAAGCTTTGCATCCTCTTGCAGGTTCATTCTTCTGGCCCGTGGCACATACTAATCCTATTCTACAGTCTATCATGATTAAGAACATACAGACCATTCAGTGACTTCATGCAAGAGGAGGCAGAGAGTCAACCAACTCACACAAGCATCTCTCACACACTCAAACAGACAAAAAAGAAATCGCACACGCATACTACACCAGCTGCTTTAGCGTAAAACTGCAAGTCAGTAACAAGTCAATAGTGTTGATTATTTGCTCTTCTACCCTACTGTGTATTGTGCTGTCAGGTCATTAACTGCGAAAAGGATAATCGAAAAACAAAAGCAAAAGAATCCAAAAACTATAATACACGTGGCACATCTGTGCACAAAAAAGACACACAGAATTTCAAAAAAGAAAAAAGTTTAGTCATTTCTTTATAATCAAAGACATGCTTGAACTATAATTGGAAAAGATGATATTACACTGGGATATCACAGCACGCCAAATTGGGAAGAAAAATAAATGCATATTTAAGTGCACATAAATATGAGTCCCTTTCTTCAATTTGCGAGGAGGTAGAGAGCCTAAATAGCTTGCTAGTCTGCCTATGCCGATGCGCACTGCATCGGAGGTGCAATATCAATAAAACTTGTGTCGCTTTTTGCGAGCAAAAGCTTATGTTTACAAGGGGTGATGAGAGCATAAACATCACAGCAGGTCCATACCCAACTTTCCTTCCGATTCTGTAGCCGTTTCGCGACTCTGAAGTTGTACAAAAATTATCCAGTAATCAGCTGACGGTCAATGCAGGGGTTACTGTATACAGGCTGCCATTAGGCTCACTGGCTTCAGCTGTGAGGTAGGACTTTGAATACCGAAGGGAATTTTGGCTCCAACTCAGGTGCATTAAAGGGACAGAGCCATGACAAACAGATGTGCCGTGATGCCCAAGTTCCAGCCATGAGAGCTGGACAATAAGATTCTAAGAGAGAAGTGTTTGGCCTGTTGGATCGTGTGTGTGGGGAGGGAATAATGCCATTTTTGGATTTTAAAAAATTGGAGGGGAAAAAAATTCACATACAGAGCGCCCCACATCAAAGGCACTATTTTCAATTTATCCCTAAATGCCACCATTACTCTGTGCATGACCCTGTACATTGCTCAGCATCCCCACAAAAGGACTGCTCAATGCTAAGGTGCCTTCCTAATTCAAGCATTTCATCACTTGCCACAGACATCTTAAATGGGCATGTTCTTTTTTTTTCTCCTTTCTTTTTTTGTATTAGATGAAGCATTAAATACGACAGGAAATAAATACATTAACTTTATATAAATATCTGGGCCCTTATGTTCTTAATTGATGCATGTTTGAGAGTAAAATAATCAAACCAGGAACTAAGCAGCACAACTGTATGATACACCAACCTTATGAGAGCATTCTAATTGTGAGTTAGTCTTCAAAGTTTATTCATTTAATCCCATCAGCTATGACTGTAAATCCCTGCATCAAAATGCATTTAACGAACGTGTCACTATAATTTCACGGGAGGCCCCTTCCACTCACCTGGGTGAAAAACAAGAAAAGAAAGACTATATTAATCTGTGATCAAATCAAGGAAGTCTGGTCCCTTTATATAGGATTATCTTTTACATTGATTTCATGTCATATTGGTAATTGCTTATATATAAAATTCCTAAACCTGCCCACAATTAACCCAGCCCAAGACACAAAAGGATTAAAAGGAAATTGAAATCAGATTCAAAGTTAATATGTTGCCATTTCTTTTCCCCCCAAAGCCGCTTTTTTTATTCCACTATGGCTAAAACCTGGATTTGTCCACATACATACAGTAATATATACTTCGTAACTTTTCAACATCTCTGGCTATGTACAAGCTATACAAATAAAGAGCAGGCTGACGGCCAGCTTCTCTAAGCTGTGCAGAGGGAGCAGTTGGTTGGGAAGTCTCCCAGTCTCCCGGCTCCTTCCCCCGCATTCTGCCCATACAGGTGGCTGTTCTGCTTCACTTGCGATCGTCGATGGTCTTAATGAATTCCACTGCCGCGGTGAACTGCATCCACCAATAGCACTCCTCCCCACTCAGCCGGCTGGCGTAGAAATTATTGATGTACTGAACAGTGGACAGCAGGCAGGGCGGGTTTGCCTGGAGGGGAGGAGATGTGGGGATGGGCCCACATTAGCCGCTCAAAGAACCTCGTGCAATAGCATACAGATTATAATCAGAAATATGTAAATATGTAAAATATATGCACACAGGTTACCAGATAGCAGTCTTTATGGTGCGATGCAATTACAGCGTTTTTATCAGAGGAATTTTTAGGTGATTATTCTTAATCCTCATTGACAAGGAGTCAACAAGTGATAAGTACAAATCCTTGGAAATGACAAAGTTTACAAAATGACACCTAACACTGAACCAATGTCAGCAAGAGCTGTAGCAAAATGAAGACTTACCCTTATGAGAACAAAAACAAGCACAGGGACAAAGTCATCTGCTCCTGGGACAGAGTCTTCATTTGCTAGACTGAGGAGGTTCATGATGGTGGAGCACATGCGTAGTATACACTGGACTTTGTCTCGCGGCGTCTTATAAGCGTTGATGGTTCTGATCTCGGCCTGAGCAGAGGGCCAGGGAGCTTCTTTCAGGTAAACCTACAACCAAGAAAGATGAATAACTTATCAACTATAACTTTGTATGACTAAGTCACGTGAAATCTGCATGGAGAGACGGAAAAACATGACGATACCTCTGGGATTTGAAGGGCTTTATGATTTGCTGTCACAACTTTTGTGAGCCGCTGGATATGTTCATGAAAGAGCCTGTGTGAGACAAAACAATTCAGCTTAGAACGACACAGAGTTCATTTACGGTTCAATCCCAGAATGCAGTTATTCCCACCGTACATGCCGAGTTACATTTTTAATCAATTTAGTATGTGGTCACACTCAAAGACTAATGAATCAAGACATTTCGGCATTTTTCCCCCCTTCAGGTATATTCAGGTGTTCTCCAAAACCAGTTTCATAGAATTATTACTCTCTTCAATATTTTGTCCCCCAGGTTTATCCTGTGACACAGTTCTGTAGCACCACAAGATGAATTACTGTAGATCCATTTTTGTGTTGAGCTAAAGTTAAGAAGCACAGGGATACATTGGAGAGAGAATATAAAGAATATCTACATGTCACCTTCACTTAGAGAGAATACATAAAAGATCCAGCACAGGTGCAGGCTAGCTTGAAAAGATGTTATCTTTGGGATTATACTGAAGAAACCAATCAATGGATTCTCAAGCGGCTTTAACAGTGACATGTGTCAAAAGCATCATCTTTATTTTGATTACTGCTAGTGCCCACTTAGCCAGTTGTGACCGTATATCAAAATGCTTTGCATCACAAGAATCACGAGTTTCAGCTTTCCAACAGGATGTCTTGTATTACTTAGGACACCTTTTATTTTTCTTTTAACATTGTAGCTGCTACAGGAAACGCTGCCAAAAGGAATTCCGTCTAATTCTCGTAAAACAATAAAGCTCCTTATCTTATCTTGTAGCCATTTAATTTATACAAAGCATTTTTGTACACAAAGTGCAGCAAACATCTAATGCTAAAAAATACTTTGCAGTAAAGGTTGCCTCTAAAATCTATATTTAGAGCTTAAATCCTGTAAAAAAATATGTACTGTAAATATGTTACTCAGAAGGTAACCCTACTAACAGATTAAATAAAGCAGACTTTATGCAATTTGCCCATAAATCAATGATGTTCACTTAAATTCAAAAACTACAAGGAGTTTTGCTTCAATTCATATTGTCATTGTACTGAAGTACACATAAGAATTAGGAGAATTCATATATTAATATATAAAGGAGGATTCCACAGTTTCTAGCTCCAAATCCTCCTTACAATGATAAATTCAGTATTCCCCAGTGAAGCAGTGTTTAGCCCTGTGGGTGACACAGATACTCACTGGTCTCTGAGAACATCCCCGTCCTGATTGGGGTAAAAGGCCAGTTTGAAGATGCGGTTCATAACGCTGCGCTCAATAGCCATCTGGGCATCCTGCAGCTGGTCCTCACTTGCATACTGCCAAATGGCATCACTTGCCATGGCGCCGTACAAGTAGCGCAGGAAATCCTCCACTGCTGCCGTCTTGTCATCGGCTGCTGTGCACCCCTGGAACGCTGGAGGGGAGTACAGAAATGGCAGATTGAACCCTTGCATTAGATACACAGTGCAAGTTCCCTGACTCAAAGATTTTATAATTTCTTTCCATTGTCAGGCAGTGCTTAATAACATGATTAGTAAAACAGCATGTCACTTGGAAGGACACCAACTGGAAGAGAAGCTAATGGATCCATCAACATTACATATAAACACCAAAACAAACACATTTATGTAAATGATGTATAGCATGCTAAGGCTGCAAAACGTAGACTGACAAAAAGGTCGTAAATCTCTGTGTTCTGACAGTTGGAACGTCTGTTAGCATTTAGATACATGGAAGATAAAAATACTAAAATACCTTTAATGAAGCCGACCATCTTGGCCTCCATGTGTTCAAGTAGTAGCCGGACACAGACAGTGGTGAAGTAACGGTTGGCCACCTCTTTGTCTCTCAGCACCCTCTGGAGGAGCCTCTCCAAATGGGCCTGAGAGGTCTGAAGGCCCTGGCGACACCTGGTTAGATAAGCGATATATGGAGCCCGCTTTCTAAAGGAAAACACAAAAAAGGTGTTTTTATTATTTCTACAGCTGTACAGGTGGCTAATCAGCCCAAATACCAGAAACAATATGTACTGTACAAAGGAAAGATTAAACTAAGAGACCTGTGTGGTTCCCTCGAGTCAGATCGCGGCATCTTTCCAGACATCTAGATTTACCTGTAATCCTCGGCAATAGCAGCCAGCAGCTTCCTGCAAGTGCGTGGATCAAAGCGGCTGACGCAGCGTGTGGTCTCCTGTATCTGGGCCATCTGGTTTTTATCCTGAAGGTTGATGGCCTCTGCTAACTGGACCTTCAGGAAGCAGACAATCTCATTGTCTGAAAGAAAGAGGACATACACAGCAGTGAACAACACTTTTCTCTGCTGTTGACAGAAAGGCTGGGACTCTGTTCTACTAAAGCTGCTCCCTATAGATGAATATGTGGCTGCGTAGGAACAAATGAGGAAACTTTTAATGAAAACCATAGTTTCACTTTACTGCCTGCTGCTGTACGTCAGGTAATGAGGATGGAGAAAGTGCCACGTGTAGATAGAATGAGAGGAAAGTGCAACATCTTTTTTCTTATAGAGTAATAAGCCACCATTAATTTGTGTTGAAACAGATATATGATGGTTTATTAACATCATTACAGAAAAAAGGGAGTTTTCTCTCAACCTTGCCCCAAATATTCAAAGGTGAATCAGAAGGTGGAGGTTGTGCAGAATTGCCTTCTTGCTTTGAGCAGGTTGGATGCTCGCCAACAATGGGGGCATGCACCTTGTTCCCTGTGGAGATGCGATGCAACGGTACACGCACCCTGGAGAAGCTGTAAAACTTCCTCAGTGAAAAAGCTGTGAACTTAAATCAATTCTTTACTAAAATTAATCTTTGAATGCATTGATACTTTAAAAAAAACTTAAAAAGTAAAACAAGAAAAGAAAATCGAGTTCAGCTGGGAAAGAGATGCTTGAGGGCGCCTACCTTCAGGATCCATGTGATCAGGCAGTCCATTGCGTGTGGTTGCCGGTGCCATAATGGGAAGAGCCACTGAGTCTGCAGAGCACAAAGCCAATCTCAACTTCTTCTTTGCATCACTGGAAAAAAAAAAGAAAAAAATTTGTTAAGAAAACTATAAAATGGTTGAAGTGACTGCGTATAAAATGACTGCACAGGATCTTTAGTGTGCGACCTGAAGGAGAACTTGGAATCATGTTGCTGTGCTGTCTGGCTGGCCGAGTCTGGAAGGTCGTCAGCGGAAATATTTTGCAGGTTATCTTCTCTGGGCGAATCATGCACGTTGTCCTCAGCACAAATATCTGTAGAAATACAAAAGCACAACATGAAAACAATTAATTTGTCCACTACATGCATACACCAAACGGATACAGGCCAGTTTATTAGTTCTCAATTTTCCTCCGACCTCCTGCTCCGTCGTACGACGCTCCTGCTGTGGCTCCATCACTCGGGCTGGTCCTCTTGATGTTCCTGTACTTGTCCAGGATGTCCTCAGCTGCCTGGGTTTGGGTGCTCTGTCTGGGCATTGGGTCGTCTGGAATCAAAAACACCCCAAAAAAGTTGCTGCCTCAGCACAAAGCTGTGATATTGGATGTGCTCTAGCGAAAGTTACAAATAAAAACTGACCTTGTGGGATTCGCTCCTGGGCAATTTCATCTTTCTCCTGTTTGTCCCTTTTCCTAAAAGCTGCGATCGGGGCTGTGGAAGAGAAACTAATGTTAAGGGATGACAAGATGAATAGACAAAACTTAGAAAATAACCTGATGACAGACTCATTGCGAGTCGCCAGCTCACAGCCGCTTTGGTCAATCTTTGGAGTTACTTATGGGATGTACAATAATGAAAAGCCTCACAGTGTAATGTGTCAATCCAGTATCAAAAAAGTAAGCAAAGTAACAAAAGACGCAAAAGAATATTAAAATGGTGAACTAAACCTTTGGTTTGGAGCAGAATGTCAGAAATGTCCACAGTAACTCATAAAACAATCAGTGCGTAGAGATGTAAACAATCCTACGGATGCTTGCCTGATCAACATAATGGTGTTAACAGGACAAACAGATTACAGAGGCTACACTTTGGCAACACATGGGAAACATCAGGTGAAGCATCTCTACACTGATATTCTGTATTACGCATACAATGAGATGACAGTGTAGCAAAAATAAATAAATACAGTCAAAATTAAAACATAGGAGGGGTGTTTTACAGGTGCAGGGATGGGGAGTGTGACCGTGTGAACTCAGGCTGCACCATGTCACATCACAGATCTACAGCTCTACGGCAGCATCTACAAAGCAGCGTGGTGCGCAGCGGCTGGTTCCAGCGGTAAAGCTAGCTCAGAGACGACAGCGCCGAAGCGTTACCTGGGACGTCACTCTCAGCCGTCCAATACAGCACTGTGAGGAACACAACAGACAGGGTTGGCCTTTCAAGCGCACGCTGATGCCTCCCCATGCAGAGCAGCAGCAGAAACACAACGGACTCTACAGCGGTTTCAGGAGAGGCTGGAGGTTTAGGCTTCACAGCTCTCAGCTCATCGTGTGCACAGAGTTCACCGTTTCATTTTGGGAATGTCAATGTTTTGTTTACAAAAGAAGTATCATTAGCCCAAACAGTAATAAGCAGTCTTTCCATGTGGGCACAGCTCATTATTTCACAGACAGATGTATGAGAGATGGTTATAGAGAAGAACTGAAACAAGAGATGTGTCATCTATCAGTGCTGATGACAGAGAGGTCTATCTAATGACCATTAGCTGCAGGCTGACAGCACTGCTGGGAGGGCTACAGCAATACAATCTACACGCTAAAGCTCCTCTCATGACTGATTAGCTTTGAAAAGTCCAAATAAATCTGCAGCTCGTGAGACCTGGGAGAAAAAAAGAACCGGACACGACTCTGGAGAAACTTCAAACAACAAGAAACATCATTTTCAAAATGGAAGTCTATCAGCAGTGCAGTGGCCCTCATGGATCATCATTCTCCTTCTCACATTATAAATTGCTTCTGTTCTGCACTTTAAAGTGCCATATTTCCAGTCAGCAGTGATTAAGAGAACTTTTTCCCTCCACAACAAAAACAAATGGGCGCTCCAATTCAGAAGAAATCGCTTCTAAATGAATAAAAGTTCATTTTTCACTTTAGAAAAGAGGACCTGTTTGAAATGACTGAGTTATTTGTTTCCTTACCTTTGGGAATAGCCGACACGAAACGTTTCTTCCACCACGGCCTGTTGCGATCAGACTTCTCATCATCACTGTCTTTTCTGTCCTCCACCTTTAATGGGGAAAAAAAATAAGAAAAGAAAAATTGGACATAGTAGCAACTAGCTCCCTTTTAAGCCTTAAAAACTAGTTATGAAAAGAAGGATATTTTCAGGCTGTTACACTTATATCACTTGTTACCTCTCCTTTCAGAGAGTCCTTGCTGGGTGATGAGGATGGTCCTGAGGCAAAGGCACCGGCGGGGTCGCGCTCTTCCACAGCCACCCGCCTGTTCAGGCCGGGGTCGCTTGTGGGCCGGCGGCCGGGGCACACGATGTCAGAGCTGCGGCTGCGGACCAGCCTGTCGGGGAAGGAGTGGCGCTGCTTGGTGAGCTCCAGCTCAGCCTGGGCCAGGCAGTGAGGCGTGAAAAGAGAGTGGCGGTTCTCCGGCCCCAGGGAGCTGGCTTCAGGAATAGGAGGGTCGGGAGGAGGGTGAGGGGGCCTGGGATAGTGCACTTTGGGCCTAACTATTGTCCCAGTAGAGGAGCCTGTGGTAATAAGAGCGAGAAAATGTAAACAACTACTGCTCAATAACACTGGATCGTACTCCAGCATCTCTCTGCACTGCCGTCGTTTTACCTGCATATTATTTTCTAATGTGTTCATAATTGCTTTCAAAGTCTAGGAACATAAAAAAAATACTTCTTAAATTCATGAAGTAGGAATGCTTCAGACAAAAACATCTTACTCTTTTTTTTTTTTTTAAAGTAACTGCTCAACATAAGTAGTGAAAAAAAACCCTCCAGTGTGGGTGAGAGAGCTAAAGAGAGATGTTGGTGGGACACAAGCCCTAGGTGTAGGTAGGCCACCTGTTCCAAGGGTAGACTCTCTCCTGAAAAGCTTCCAATGGCAGCCTTGTGCCATGAGCACAGTGGGACACAAGGGGACAGTGCCAAAGAGCCTGGAGTGAGGTCTCTAAACCTGTCATCCCTTCACCTTGCCACAGGCACGCAGCCACCACCATTCCTCTGTTAAATATTTACTCCCACCACTAACCAAAAAGCAGAGGCAGGGTAAGAGACTATTAAGGATCATTTAGGATAGTAAATGGTGTGACATCTTACTTTCACTTCTCATAAAATGTCCTGTAATTGGGGTAACGGGGTTACAGGAATGGTTTTGGTTCATCTCAAGCTGTTCAGTGACTTCATGGCATTAGGGCAGGGGTGTAGTGATACTCAATTCTTGCTTTTATTGGCTGTAAAACATTTTCAGGGAGCAAATTACCTTCACCAGAGGAGAGGGGATCAAACATAGCTAGCAAGGAATCCGCCTGCGAGGGTGGAGATGTCAGATGGTGGCCTCCTGGAAAAACACAAAGGAATCAGGAATTTAACAGTAAATTAAAAGTGATTATAAAACAGACTATTCTTGAATGAAGTTTAGTTAAAGAGATAATATTCTGATGAAAAAAAAAACTGACTCTCCAGTCACAAAAAAGAAAAGAAAATATCAAGGGAATGCAACAATTATAGTATTAGGGACAAAAAAGTGATTTATTTTTCAGGCAGCTATAGATGTGACTGTGATAGATGACTCTCCTGTGTCCAGATTTGACCAAACGCCTGAGTGATGACTCGGCCAGCATCGTGGGAAATGCGACTCTTTCCTACCGTGGCTTGACTCCTCCCCATCTGGACTGGTCACAGAGTCCTTCCCTCCAAAATCGGAGCTGCACTCTGATCGCAGGTCTTCGATCTTGTTGGGGATGTCTTCCGAGGTGGCACTGATACCTGTAGCACCGGCACACAAAAAAAAGCTACTGTTGTGCTGACACTCAGGACAAAAGTATCTCAATATCACCTCTACCTTGAAATGCTTTAGCGCGGTAGCCAAACCTCCCCCTTTCCCCCCACAGAATCCCTGGTTGTACAATGGTTGTAAAACAAAAGAGGATATTTTTCTCTTTAGACTGTGCTGGACGGTCTCTCTCAGATGGGAACCCACTGGGAACTTTAAATTGGTAGCGTAAGCTCCCATGGGTTAAGGGAAAGACACAGGTAAGAATGATCATCAGACGCAGACTATCCATCGGCTGGATCCTGTGGGACTTTCTCCGGTGAGCTGAGGCAGGAATGTCACCGCTGGCTTCTTAATCTGGGATACTACTTCATGCATGTCAACGTAGCATGTCTGGCTGGGCCCACGGACAAGACAACCAGCATTAACCTCTGTGTCACGCAGAAAAACTCACACCAATGCCATTATGCAGGCTAACAACCCTCCCAGCAACAAACATGACCGTTCTACACAGAATCATGGAGAGAGAGAAACAGTTTTTTGGGGGAATTTTTTTGTTTTGTGTTGTTGCTGTTTTTCCAGCTTAAAGCAAAACCATAGCTCATCTCGTGACTTCACAGAAGAGTAAAAGGACTTAAAAGTCAAACACAAAAATAGGGCTGAGAGTTCCAGTAAGTGAAAACAAAAGCTGGATAAATTTATAAAGTAAGTGGAGACAGAGCAGAGATCAAGTTAGATTCCTACCTGAAACAACACTGAGGCCTGGTGTGCTGGGTCTCGAGCTGACTTCCCTGACCTCTGTGTCGTCGGAGGTGCTGCCAACTCCAGAGCAGCTCTCCAGCTCCTGCAGACGCTCCTCCTGCTTCAAATCTGGAGCTTCTGCAGATGAGCACAAAACACAAAGTAATTAAAAAAAGATATCTTAAATAGCAAAGTTAGGTAATAACCCGTCCTGCTTTCACTTGAAGTATGCCTACAACACCAGTCATAATGAAAACTTGAAAACTACTGTTATCATTGCAGCTTTTTCCAGATAATGGTCACTCTCCATTTTCAACACCACCACCGTTATGATTATTAGGAAACCAAGTGTGCACATATGCAAGAAATATATCAAAGCATACATTATTGCGTCTTATAACAGCCAATCCAAACAATAACGCTACCACGTCCAATTCTTTGGCTACCCTATGGAGCTGTTGGGTCAAACCCAGAGGCTTCACACTAACAGCCGAGCTCATTTGCATGCTCGTTAGTAATAATGTGTTGGTGAAGTGCTCTTCGGAGTGTAGTTTTCTGCTGCCTGGCCATGAAACAAGCACTCTACTTGAAGCAAACTCGCGATCACGCCATTATTGAAGCAAACAGGGGCAGCAAACGGAACAAAAGGCAATCAAGACACTCATGCATGCCATTTCTGCACCGCACATATTGAAACAGTGCATTACTTCAATTAACACAGGCCCACGTTTCAAAGAAACACTTAACACAGTTAATAAAGCCCCTCTATTGATTTTTACAAAACACTGGTTTTGAAAATGGAGAGTCAAGTGCAGAATTTATAATTGATAAGCCTTGGTCTGTATAACTTTGCAACAGCAGATAAAGGAGAACATGCATTTTGTGAGAATATATTTGCCTTAAAACAGCTACATGCCTGATATAATATGCCCTGAGAGATAAATGACATAAAACTGAACTCAAATCAACACCATGATAAGGCCTGCCAGATAAAAGAAAAAACCAGCGCTATGTAAGCGGAGTGTAAACCGAGGACAGCTGCTGTTCTTGTGCTTCCCTCTCCACTGTTCTGTTACAGGTGCAAACACACCTGGTGGTCCCTCTAAGGAAACTCTTAGCTGCCTTTTACTGGCACGGGCAGATTTGCCCTGAAAGACAGACAAGTGCACACAAACATGATGACAGATGCATGCGCACATTTCTGGTATGGTATGCAGAGCATCTGCACCTGCTGTTCCCTCCCCCCACTATAGTGAAAACACATAAATATGCACACATGTACGATCAAACACACATCTGAGGCATTCAGGTGGATCGAGAGCAATAATCTAAACGGCAGCCAAAGAAAAAGCATGTGTGCAAGCGGAATAAAGCTATATCCCCACCCGAGTCACTGGGAAGGACCTCCACACTCCAGGCTTCGCTTGTGGTCTCAGAGATAGTGGAGCCATAGGGGTCGAGCAGAACTGAACCCGAGCCAGGAAGACACAGCAGGCTGCCGAGCATGTTCTCTGCAGCTGCTCCTATTGAGAGAAAAGAGACAGAGGGTTAACCTTCTTCAGCATTGTTAGCCTTTTTTTCCTTAGAAAATGATTGGACCAGTATGAGCTGTTTCTAGTAAGGAGCATCATTTGAAACAAAACGTGTTGTATGTACATTTATATTAAATAATCCATCCCACTGGAGTGCCAGTCCACATAATGACTTATTTCATTATCAGCTGATTTATCAACTTTTTTTCTTAATGAACTAATCAGTTTAGTCAGACAATATAAGAATGGGTATAAATCGGCATCTGCAAACATTTTGGATAACGGTGCATTCACAAATGGGGTAAAAGAATCCTTTTTCTCTTTTTCTGCCTTGGTGAATGACCGGTTGCTTCCACATCTACATTATTTCATTTAATGCATACCAGTGCACCTTAATTAAGATTTTAACCGTCTATCACGTCGTGCCTCAGAGTATGACTTTCAAAGTGAACAGCATTATGGTGTGAGATAAGCAAAAATATGACCCACTGAGACCCGTGAAGGGGTTGAGACTCAGAGACAGCTCAGCGAGCCACAGGCGCGCACACCACTGTGCAAGAGGCCGGAGGTTAATGGCAACATCTCATCCCGCACTGGCCTCCAGGGCCATGACTTTGAGCTGTTGATTAAGCCGAGCATAATTCACAACCAAATTACTGCTTTGTCCACCTTCCCGCAAAGTCCTCGCAACCGTGTCCTTCCGTCTCCACCTGGGAAGCTGCGGCTTAACAAGGCGGAAGAATGCAGAAAAGGAGGGGGCCGAGCGAGCAGGTGTGAGTGGGAGTCGGTGTCCAAGGCTTATGACCAAAAAGTCAACCTGTGGTAAGCTGCACTCCCCACTACGTAATGCTTCCACTTCATGACACTCACACACACTCCGTGAGCACACATACGCATGCCAGCACCCAGACATCAGCGTGTGCCGATGCTGGCGGGGGCAGGGCTCTCATTGGCAGTGGGAGAGCTCCGTCCCGCTGTCCATGTTTACAGTCTTCAAGGTAGGGGCGCAGAGTACTTGTCTTTCAGGTGGATGATTAAATGAGTGGCACAACAAGAAGTGAAACAATTAGAATTTCTGCCTCATTATCATGGTAATCTTATCAGTGGGATAATGAGGTATTAATGGATATTTAATGTGCATCTCATAACCCAATCCCTTGGAGAAAACACATAAGGAAATCGCTGTAAATTCACTTAATGATGGAAAAGTCCCCCAACGCCATATTCCGAAGAATGAAAAATGGTCGATGCAAATGAGAAGGAACCAAGGTCAATAAGACTGCAGGGACTGAGTGAATGTCAGAGAGAGCGCGAGCTAAGCAGGGCGAGGAATGTCAACAAAAAGACTGAAGCCAAGGAGACAGGCAGCGTCTGAATGACATGCAGACTCAAGATATTCTGTCTTCTGCTGCTCTCACAGATCAACCTGTTAGGTTTTCAACCAGCATTTTACTAAAATGGTGATGGCCAAACAGACCACAGTGACTCAGCGTCCACAGAAACAAAGGATTGTTTTATTAAATCAAAGCAGTTAATGCGAAGCTTGTTTCATATCAGAATGATACCATATATGTCACAAAGTGTTTCATTTTAAAAAGAAGCTATTATACAATGAATATAGTTTGTTATAATGACTCTACTTTATAAATCAATTCTGAATCCTTAACAGCTTTATTACAGATATTGACGTGAAATAATAGACTATGTTTTTCTTGTTACATACTTATGTCCTATATGTATTCACTTCTTTGTTTAAATTAAGAGAAGATGATCACATTTAATAAGGCTTGTGATTACTAAATATGAATTAAGAACTACAGAGAAATACAGTGTTTCAGTATGGAGGATAAACAACAAAAATAAGGTCACAATAATACTAGTTAGTTTTTAAAAGCCTTATCCTTAAGTAATTAAGGACTGTAATATAAACTGACATAAACATAAGCTGATATAAACTGAAGGGATTTTAAGCAGGATATTATGTAATCATGCATCATAGTTTCACCCTCTTGATCTTTGGAGCCAAAGTTTTTGTTTGGAATATCACAGCTATAAATAAAATTTGGCCTCAGCCTACTTCTTCTTTTGTTTTTTTTAAGTTGTTTACTTTGACAGCCTGTTAGAAGGACTCTTGTTTGTTAGGATGCACATTAACCAAATTTGTTTAATTCAAATAGCAAGCATGTCCATAATGAGACATTTTACTCAAACATTGTCTTGTTTAAAGTTGAAACATAACCACCCTTAAACCGAATTTGAACTTTTCATACCTGTGAATGCTAACCTTAAAAGCTCATCGTATTGAACATTATGCTCTACAGGGCTTTATTATTATTTTTAGCACAACCACAAAAAAGGGTTCAAAGTTATTTAGCTATCATACATGTGTGCTGCATTTCTTATCAGAATCTGAAAAGCCCTTTTATGCCATTTCACCCTTAAACCACAAGGTGATGACATTTCCCTAAATTTCCTTTAAAAGCAGACAGAAGATCTTTGTATTCAGTAAATAGTACACACACATCTATCAATTTTCTCACTAAGTGAAAGCCTGCATATTTAAATAGCTAACGTGTGCCGCACCTGCTATTTCCTGCAGCCGATCTTCATCCATATTTGGGTCAAAGTCACTGCCAAGCACGTCAGTGCTCCAGGTTTCACTGACCGTCTCAGAAATGTCACGGTCATCTGTCAAACCCATCATGTCTCTGATCTCAAACTTGCGCAGTTTGTCATCCAGGTTGTCCTGTGTGGTGGCTGAAGGAGACACACAATTCCAGAGTTAGACTAAGCCTGCTCATTATTCATCTTCAAACTTTCATTTGTTTACAGAATGATTGCATCTGTAACATTCATAGAGGCCTTCAGATACATTACTAGCAGCATGCAGAGATATAGGCGCATACCCTGCTCATGCTCCAAAAGCTGCAGAGCCTCTACCCCGTTGCTCCCTGATGGTCCGGCTCCCAGTTCAGACACAGACTCTCCCTCCAGGTCCAGAGATGACACAGAGTTTGAACGATTTGATGGACCTGATGTTAAAAGAATACCAAATCTTTCAGTGAGCTGAAAATAACCAGAGCCTTGTCCCTAAAAGAAATAATGTTTTTTAAAAAAAATGGGACTCGTATAGATATTTCTTTTTTTAAAGTAACAAAAAACATATGGAGACAAAACACATCACGCCAAAACAAAGTCAGGAACATTATCTCTCATTTTAAAGAAAAAATCTTGGCAGCAGCTCGTTATCTGTTTTTGAAACTGTGTCATCAAGTTGTAGACTGACCCTCAGAGATTCCTTCCAAGTTGTCGCTGCAGAGTGAGAAACGCAGGGTTTTGTCTGGTTTACCATGCAGCTTGGTATCATCAGCATTACCATCCCCCTGGGCCCCATCAGCCATTTGCAAGTTCAGAACCTACAGAGCAGTAGAAGACAGAAGAGCCTGCATATTAAAAGAAATATCCTTTATGTTTGGCAGCAATCTTATTTTCGCCTGAGCCATTCTTGCTTCTGCTATTACCTCATTTGAAAGACAGCATGGAAAAATTACATCTGGTCCAGGGAGTTAATTCTACATTAGAAACATGTAAAACTAGTTCACACAAAGCACTGTAAACCGCATGACGTACACTATAAGAGCTCTTACTCCCCTTCAGTGACAGGAAATAATATTACACTGAATTTATCACATCATCATCTCTCAGCAAATGAGTACATTAATTCAAGTCCCATTACCTCATTCTCTGACATCATCCCAGGGACAGTCTGAGGACCAGTTCCTAGTGAAATTACCAGCACCTCCTCTGGCATCAGCTCCTGTAGGGACTCTTGGGAGCTGGCCTCTGCCTCCCCCTCCTGGGCTATGTTGGAACGGCTGCGGCTACGAGCAGCTGCTGGGGGGGTTTGGAGGGAATAAGCATTATTTTCAGACCACTAAACTCACAAATAGTATGATGTTATGCTTTGAAACTGAAACTACAACAAACAATGTATTGGTTAAAAAAACTAACAAAAAAAACAAACAAAAAGTATAAGCTTAAAACTAAAAAAACAAGACTCATTTTGCACATCATACCAATTTGTTGCTTTTATCTCTTATTTAATCATTTATAAGAGTGACTTATTGAGAGCTACTTTATACAAAGTTAATTGATAAATATTTAATTCCAACTGAGCTGAGGGTCACAGTGGCTTGGTGAGTTTAGAAAGAAACCTTAGTTTTAAGGTAGCAACACAATGGTGTGACATTAAAGAGATTTATCTGATTTCTAGATGTTAGTAGCCACTAGCGCATATACATATCTACAGAAATACAGAGAGAGAGAGATAGACGTAGAGATAGAGAGAGATAGATAGAGAGATAGAGATCCCTAGATAGAGTGATCCATAGATCGATAGATGGATGAGATAATATTGCGTTATTTTAGTTTTATCAAATCTAATCTAAAACTATATACCAGAGTTCACATGTTAAACTGTTAGGATACAGTAAAGTACAGACGGGTTTGCTCATCATATACCTCAACGACTACAGCCATCATATTATCTGATTGCAATATGCAAATTTAAAGCACCACATGACTTGCTTACACTATATCAGGGAAACAACTTGCTGGCTAAACAAAGCGGAGCGGCTCAGCACCACATTTTTGTTGGTACAATGCACAAGAGATAATTATCACTTTCATTCACTGGAAGTGAGGAAAGCTCCCATGAAAGTGCATTTACGCTCTTGAACTGGTACCTACAAAAACCCGAAATACATTGGAGGCATAATACGTTATTACTGTATCAGTTGGGACTCTGGACTGTGTTTAATTTTACATTCTTCAATAAGAACATATCATCCTAATGAAGAGCTTCATGCGATCCGAGGCAACATTTTCTGTGTAAACACCCTGAGGAGCTCATATTTTAACACTTTTATGATCAGTATAGTAAAATTTTACTCGTTTTATGACAGATGAGTAGCTCTGAATGATTGTATAAAGAACACTAGTTTCTCTTTTAAAACTAAAGCACAGACTAGTAGGGTTGGGTACAAAATTTGTTCTTTGAATGGCAATGCACAAATTGAATCAGTTTGACAAACAGAATTTTGGTAATCAAGTGTGCCAACTTAAGGTATGAGTGACATTTTTTTTACTTTTTTTTCCTTTCTTTGATTGAATACAAGTGAACCGATTTGTTGTTTAGCCTTATATTCATTTTAACATCCAAAAGTGCGTTTTTGCACATTCGGCTGCTAGAAAAAGAAGATTCTATAATTTCCATTGGACAAAAGCTTCAGCTGGATACATCATCAGTTTAAACATGAATCATACCCAACCCTATCTACCAAAACAAGGAGAATGTAACATTTACTTATCATTTTCAAACTCTACCTGATAATGAATAGCCAAATTCTGATGAATGAGTAAGCGAAAAAAAAAAAAAAAGGAAAAAACAATATAAGTGGAAAAAACATTTTAGCTCTTATGAGGAGCCAAGGCACTGTGGAGAGCAAAGCAAGGCATGGCGAGAGCACATGGACAACAGCAGTGCTAAGTAACAGGAAGCATGGTTATTTTGCAGCTCAGAAAATGCACTAATGCTTGATGGGTGTTAACACTTAGCTGGGTGAGACCACAAACACAAGGGTTAAGCTCTCTGCTGCTCAAACATAACTGACAGGCTACCCACCAAAAGGGGTTACTAATGGAATGTGAGCAGACAGAGTGGTGGCTGTGGGGTCCCAGCATGTTATAGCGGCTAAGTGTTGTCCTGGTCATTCATTGGCAGCACAAGAGGAAAGGACAAGGACAAGGTGGGGAAGTTGGAGAAAGAATAAACAATATATCTCAGAACTCAGAGTAATTCAAGAATCAAGTCATAATCTGTTTATAAATGTCATATTTCAACAAAGCAACGACAAGTGGCTTATTTTCTAATTAAAGGAGTGTTGCCATGGCATCGTTTGTCTTGAAACTGCAAATGAAGGTAATCTATGCATCTTTTCCATCCATTCCAATTAAATATAGTTCATTTATATTTGGTAGTTTAATTGGTTGTCATTTCTGTAATTGAGCCTCAATCCAGGCTGCGGTAATTATCTCTATAACAAGCTGAGAAGTAGCTCATTAGCTTCCTGTAAAATGCAGACTTTCACCAGCTATCACTGCTTAACTCTGCTTGTGTTGCATTTCTCATTAGGTAAATTTTTATACTTGTAGTATTTCTGTAGAATAAATTTCTTTTTCTTTCCAATATTCTGTTCCATATTAAAGGAAGTGACAAGAAACTGTGTCATATCAAGTGATAAAAACCAGTGTCAAGCAGACTGAGGCTTAGAAGAAGGGGAGAAAGGTACCTATTGGTAGTCTGTTCTTCTTGTTGGCCGGAGTAGTAGCTGGGGAAAGCTGGGGGGTGTTGGAGGGGGTGAGCTCCAGACTGTTGCTCTTCACGGTTCGAGACTGGGGCACATTTGCCAGCAGGGTCTCCAGGGCCATGTGCTCTTCCTCTCGAAGGTGATCCCCGGCCATAACATTCCGAACAAAGTCCACCTAAGTAGAATTTTAGAGGAAAAAATCATTATAGAGATCATCTAAATATATCATAAGAAATTCAACATTTAAACAATGGTTTGAGTTGTCTTTGAGAATTTCGTACATGGCTTGATTTTTCCCAGGACTGAATATATAAAGCAAAAGTGCTTGTATAAACATCGCAAAATATTAACACATATCCTGTCAGGTCAAGCTAAGGCCTTCAAGTTGATGAATGAAACTTTCCTTTCAGGTTTCTGCTGTGTTTGCAACTCATTTGCCTGCAACCCCATGCACAGTCTAGTCCACATCCTTCTATATTTGCCTTTCATGCCAGGTTAAATACAGTGAGATTTTTGTCCTATCTATGAAAGCTGACTTCATGTGCCGGAAGGTGCTCTGAAATAAAGTTAAAAAAATATCTCGTCCACAAGAACCACCTGAGACAATGGGCACGGTTACATGGTGTTTTTTAACTCAGAAATAATAGGTCTGAATTAATTAATTCAGAATCAAAATCTTCACCTTCAGGTTTACATGGAAATATTAATTCCGGATGAAGGTTAACGTGGACAACACGTTTTCTTAATTCCGCTTTAAAGCCTGATTGGTTGGATGGTGAAAGTGACGTCACGAAATTAAAGTGTACATATCATGCTTTTAAATCCTTCCTTTTCACATGTAAATCATTAATTTATGGTTTATAGAAGTAAAACTGCAATCCTTTGGTCTGAAATTGTTGTTTGGATACACCCCTTCTTAACCCCTGTTCTGAAATGTTTATTTACAGTCAATGAGAGCAGCTCGATTTGATGCCGTCTCTTTAAATCTGAACAGACATTTTACTCTTCCTGGTTACAGAGCGTTTTCTCGGTTCGACTCCGCCCCCTTAGCCTCTTAGCCGCTAACGATCAGCAGAGAATGTTTTTCAAAAATAACATGACCATATTAAGCGGAACCGCACAAAATTTGTTTTGTAAGCTCATTGACCCTTGACCTACACACACAGGTGAAGCCAATCATCAGAAGGGGTATTTAAGGTGGCCAATTTCAAGTTTTCCTCCTCTTTGCATCCTCTCTGAAGAGTGACAACATGGGAACCTCAAAACAGTTGTCAGACAGCTGAAAACAAAAATTGTTCAACATCATGGTTTAGGTGAAGGATACAAAAAGCTTGCTAAGAGATTCCAGGTCAATTTCCACTGTGAGGAACATAGTGAGAAAATGGAAGACCACAGACACAGTTCAAGCAAAGGCCCGAGTGGCAGGCCCAGAAAAATCTCAGATAGGCAGAG
>JAVQJG010072191.1:0-41035 GCA_036024015.1 Craterocephalus amniculus | reverse complement strand
AAAGTATTTGAACTGTATACATTTGAATTCTAGATCGTATAATGCTTAGAAGATCTGAACAAAAATCCTTATCAGTATGTTGAGCATCTCCAAAAGATCTGGTAAAGTCTTCAGTGAGCTGAAGTAGCGTGTAATGGCTAATCTTGACCGCTAGGTGGCACAAGGCAGACTAGGAATAAGCCAACTTTGAAACTCCATGCGGGAAGGAAGTACTCGGCAGTGAATTGCTTCCTGACTGCTTTGATCATTCAGTTTGATACTGTGGGAACGAGAGATTTTGGATAATCTTGATTTTCCCTCTACATTTAAGGAAATGTTATCCTCTTCACATAGACCCAGGATGAAAGGACATGGATGATGCTGAAATACGAGTTTAGAGCATATCTTGTTCTGCTCCGATTAAATGGAGTGATGATCATAATCACACATAACAAAACTGCTTCCCATTTGCATAACAATAATACATTACATGAATTAATATGTATGCCATTGATTTAAACAAACTAAAAGAGGTACTTTTGTTGTTTTTCTTCATCTAACCATATTGTAATTATTTATTTTTACACATATCTCAATGAAAGACACTAAACATATAAGCAAAGTCGAATTACAGCAAAAAAAGAAATATGTCTTCACAAAATAAAGCACTGGTGGAAAAATAAACTTCACAAAACTCAAAATATGGTATAAAATAATATTTAAAAACACTGTATTAATATGAAATCATTTTTAATATACTTTTTTTCCTGAAATGTAATGTAATGAGACTTTCGTGTTTTTGCTTTTGATCCAGTGTTGTTTTGTTCAGTTCATCGGGGCCACCGTAGTTCATACATATTAAAATCAGGCAACTTCGACACTAAAACATCTGCAGAGCAGAAAAACAAATTAAGTTGTGTGCCCCCAAGATCTAGCAACACCGTACAATTTACTTCTGGTTATGCGTTACCATGGAAACGGTTAAATGACAGTCCCCCGGTGGAGAGCCAATCAGCGGCCGCAGTTCGGTGTCTGGTTACTCCCAGTCAGCCCACGCTAACTGGGGGAGGAGAGAAGGCTCACTCTGCGCCTCCACAGAAATGGTAACTTGGCTTAGCTGGAGAACTTAGAGCTGTATACTGGCCATTAAACCCGACTTCTTAGCAAGGAGTTTTGTGGTTTTTGATTATTTCTAACTTTAACCGTAGAGTCTCAGAAAAAGAACTACAGTGTGGAGGACTGAATGCGCCGTGGAAAGGTAAACCTGTTGCCTGGCTCTCCCTCGCCGTGTAGTCAACTACTATCCAAGATGTTGCTTTGTGGATGGGATGGCGTCTGGTGCTGTTTGTGTGCGCACTAGCCGCGACGGAGTACGAACTTTTGCCTTTCTGTTAACTTTGTAGCCCTTCTTGCTTGGTAAGTTTTCTTTTTGCATAAACTACATTTTAATAACTAATAATGTATTCTGGTGTGGATAACTTTAAGAAGCGCTGATAAGCCTGAAGTATGAGCCAGTTAAAGAAAAACTTAAACGCCCAGGCTTTTAAAAAAAAGGAAAAAAAAGGTTAACAATTGTCATGGCTAGAGGTTTTTTTAGTCTTCGACATTAAATATATTAGATTTTTTTGACGTGTAAATAAAAACAGCGATGTCTGGGGCATCTGTGCCAGTGGCTGTAGTTTTGGTTTGGAAAGAGGAGACACCACCACAACATACCAGATACTGTGCGTGTAACTCTTTTCAGGCGCACACACTTGCACCATTTGCATAATTCTAAGAAAATGGGGAACATGCATGATATTTTAGCCCGATTTGCTCCCTATTATCAAAGCCTTTCGGGGCTTTTTCTGTGTCACCATATAGTCTGAAGGTTTTATGGGGTTGTAAAAAGGCAGCTTGTACCCCCTCCCCCTTCATTACCATAGAAAAGTACTAAAGTTAACTCAAAGTCAAAGGTCACTGTGTTTAGCTGGGCTGAAGAAGATGTCAGTGGGGTTGTGTAAGCATTGCTGTCAGAAAAAGACTTGATGGAGGTGATGTGAGCATCAGTGTTGGGGAAAAGACTGGAAAAATAGTCAGTGGGTTGGCTTTGTGTGTTGGGAAGACGGGAGGCTGGAGTGAAGTTTTGCAAAACCATGCTCTGCATGTCACGGTACTCATAGCAACCCTGTGATTAACAGAAATGGAGCGGATGAGGTCCAGACCAAAATGAGAAATGAGGGATGTTGGTCCAGAGCTGGGCTGATAATCAACAAAATAGTCCTGATTATCCTGGCCGTTTGCTAGCCTGCCTGCTCTGAAAAACAAAAGCTCACCGGATATTCAGAAAGGCCAATCCATTAACAGAAGACCTGTTTGTTGCTGTTTTGGGTGTTGTGAAAAGTAACCAAGGAAATTATTTCAAATGTTGTATTTATCCATCCATCCATTTTCTGAACCGCTTAATCCAAATGGGTCGCGGGTGTGCTGGAGCCTATCCCAGCTATCAACGGGCGAGATGTTTTATTTAGAACTTGGATAATAGATTTCAGGCTTACAGATCAGCAGTGAAGGTGGATGTTAGTGAACATCACTAAGTTAAAGATCTCCACACAGCATACAGCAATTTAACATGATTCTTTTTGACCTATCGTCCCTTCATAGTTATGATAAACAGCACAACTGAAACTTGTAAAAGGAGCATACAGCCTGCAAAGAAAAAAATCTAATCAAATATATTTGTTAGGTTGATTCTGCAGTATTTTGCAGTCTTTTTGATTTGCATTATGTATTTGAAACATTTCTTATGTCATAGGACATGTTGGCTACAAGATAGTTATCAAGGCCTTGTGTGCCTGAGGGCTGCATAACGCTGTGTGATTCAGGAAATATTGGTTCACTTTGAGTTTGTTGAATTTTCCTGGCATCAGTACTAACTTCAGGAAGATTTTCACCCACGTTGGCACATCCCGCTGGCTTCCACTTCTTTCCCAGAAGTGTTTGCCAACTGAGACCACAGCTCTGATGTTTGGAGGATATGAACAAATTCCTTCTCGTATCTCGTATTCTGAGTTGTGCTTTTGGAAATCTAAGTGGAGTCTCAAGTTTTTTGAGACCATTTGCTTTCAAAATGGTGTTCCTCTACTTTTAAAAAGATTTAGGATAATATATAAGGATCATTATTTTAAGACAGCAGTTGAATTTATTGGTATTCTTTGTGTTATGAATCTGAAGTTTAACTTTCCACAAGATTGTTTTCCTTCTCATTGTGTCACAGACAGGAAAGTGAGTGGAGAGGAAAAGTTTCACCAAAGTACAGAGTGAAGAACTCAATCACGTTTCCAGGAATATTAACCTTTAAAATCTGTACGACTGTGGCCAATACTTGTAAACTGGACGTCAGCAGGCTAATCCTGTTTGGCGTTTTATTTATTTATTTATTTATTTATTACTCTTTCTTTTTTGCTATGCTGTGGATAATCTATGGAAATACCTGGGAACAAACATGCTCACTGTTTAGACACTAAAGAAAGGATGCCAGACTGAAGTGGTGAAGGATTTCTGCTTTGTTCTGTTTTGGACTGCAGACTCCTAAACACCCTTGATAATGAGCAGGACGGCGGTCCAATGAGAGAGGAGCTGGCCTTCACAGCAGCCTTGGAGCGGATAAAAAACATTCCACTGTAGGTCTCTGTTGAAATAACAAGGCTCAGAAAACAATCAGTCTTCACAGCACCAGCTCTCCCCATTCTCATGGGTAATGAACAAGATGGGAAGTATCCCACTTGGCCTCAAACTTCATGCCTCGCAATGACTACAATGGTTAACCTGCATTCCTGCATAAACATTTAAGCCTGTGACATGCTTACTCATTAACTGTCTTCTGCAAACTCCAATTCATAGAAAGGACATTGTTTCACATGCTTTTGGATTTTTTTGGGGAAAAACTGAGCAGTAATGAGACTGCTGACCCAGATTAAATTGCAAATTAATAAATGTGGATATGCACAGAATTGGCTCATACTTGCCACAACAACCCAATGCATGGGTTCCCTTTGTAATATCTTTCCAGGGGATGACATTTGTTTGTTTTTGATCTAGAATGAAACATGACATCACTTTTTTGATAGATTACCTTGAAATGTACAGATAGTCACGGTCCTTAGTGTTTTTACCCTGAAACCACAAATCAGTTAAATTTTTGATCCTTTCGGTGAAATATGTCATCAGCCGTCTGCACCAAATTTGGTGCAGATATTTCTGGTCCATGGATGACGCATCAGTGACTTTGGTGGTCCCAGACTGAACTTGCATGACTGTCAGCTTTTGAAAAGTGTGAAATCATTTACTTCATTTTATTCCAGGGTCATAGATTGGTGAGTTTCTGTGGTTGTCTGACCATGAAGTACCTCTGCTGGGATGTAACAGGGATGGCAATCTTTTTTACTCCTGGGAGTATTTTATCCCTTTTAATGTTAAAATATGAATTTGTGAAAGGACAAGGAGGAAAAATAAAAATTTATGACAAGGCAGCAGGTGTGAGAATTTCATTGTACCATTGGCACAATGACAATAAAGCTATTCTAATTCTTGTGAGAGTCAAATGCACAGTGCAAGTACAACACAGTGCAATATGACAGTACTGTCGTATAATAATAATAATGTATGCAATACTATATAATGCTATATAATATATAATATAATATTATTTAAAGGGATTATAGTATTGCAGTTAAGTCTTGAAAATAGAGGGGAAAAACACAAATGCAGTGTGGCTTTATTTATTTATTTTGTATGGCTGCCAAGCAGAAGATTACATCCTCTGCATGGCTGATGTCTTATGGATGAATGTGCCTGATTTACTTTTGAATGTGGTTTAGTTAGGATTTCCCTCATTTGAATGACCTCTGAGAATTGGAAAATTGCATTCATTTCTAATGGGAAAAAAATATTTTTTCCAATGTATAATTTGATATTATGCAATACATTAACTGTCCTTATTATGTGGCAAGGAATTTCATGAGTGTTTTCTAGACCATGAGTCTTTCAGGTAATTTAATGGCAGAAACCTAAAGGAAAAGTAATGTTGTTACCACAAAAAAACAAAGTTCCTTGCTCTTTTATTAACAGTGACTGTATTTTACATATAATTATTTGATAAGAAATTTGTATGACAAAACTTTGGATTTTCTGCAAAAGTCAAATCTGGTTAGAAACCGATGTCTTGAATAGAATGTCCATCTAAGGATAATTTTCTCCTCTCAGTGGAGTAAAGAAGATAAAACAGACATTGAAATCACTGCTTTATCTTTCATGCATACCTTTTAAATTGTTCTAATCTGAGATAAATATTCCAAAGTGAAAGAGTTTAAGCAGATTAATCTTCCTTGAAGATGACTTGAAGATAGTTTCAATGTCTTTAAGGCTTTTATGTGTGGACTTCCTGTTTAGGTGCCACCGTTTAGACAAATGACATGAAACTACACACTTCTGTATGTTTTTATAGACCTCTGTCCTTCCTGGATATTTTGCATATTACTTACAGCAGTGTGCTGTGCTCAATGTTTATAATAGGCATAAATGTAATGTTTTATAAGAGATATTGTATTTTTCATGGTTGTGTTTTAAAATCTAATTGAAGTGCCCTCAGTGGTGATGGTTTCTGCTCAGCTTGTTGTACTCAGTAAACTTCCAGCTTCCTGTTTGTCTCACATTAGTAACAAACCATTGATGAAATGGGAAGATTGGAAAGCATTGTCAGCGCAGCACATTGGCTGCAGTGTAGAGAAAATCTTTGAATAAGAAAAAAAAGACACATGTGGGAACCTCTGTGATATATCAGAGTCCTGTCAGACTGACTCAGCGGGATGATGGAATGAAGCCCACATATTCTCATTTAATGTGGGAGCTCAGCTTCGTTTGCAAAAAACTAAGTTGACACCCTTCTCCTAATGGGTTTTCAGACATAACTACACTTGTAAAGTTGTCTTATTTTAGTGACATTCTCTCACTTCTGTACTTTGAATTTTCTTAAAACAGAAGTGTACATTATCATTTTTTGTATGATTGAAGAAGCTTCACGATCAACCAAAAGTGCTGTTTTACTGTATTTGTTTCAGCTGAAACGCTTTTAGAGGTAATAAACTGCTACTTTGCTGAATGTGTTTCAAGTGAAGCCGAGAGTTTCTCTGTGTGCATGCATCATGTGCTTGTGCTACCTCCTCAGTTCAAGAGTATGAGAAGATGGCATTATTTAGAAAATGTGGGATTTTGCAAAAGGGCTCCACAGAGTCTACAAAGATGGTTAAAACCTCTTAGAATTCATCACTTTACATCACAGTATTGTAGTGATATATGACTTTACTTGCTTACTAAACAACTAACCAGAAGCCAAAGTTTCAGTTCATTCTACAATTGTATTTTTTGTATTTATTTTTTGCCCCTGCTTTCCTCCTATCTTTAAAATATACCAGTGGATGCTTCCATTGGGATGTAATTAAGAGTGTTTTGATTTTTCTTTGTTTGTTTTAAAAATTATTCAATCAACCTAATTGACTTATTTTACTCAGCTGAGCAGGCAGCGCAGTGAATAACAAGAAACCTTTCAAACAAGTTGCCCAAAGATATGGACAACTACAAATAATGGTTGGGTTGTAAGCTAATAACCGCCTGAATATCCCTTACAGCATTGTTACATCTGTTATTAGAAAATTAAAAGAATATGACTCCACAGAAAGCCTGCCAAGAAAAGGAAGACCACCAAAACTGACAGAGAAGCAGCAGGCAGGGCATCAGAGACATAACAGAAAAGGCCAAAAGTAATCCTGAAGGAGCTTCACAGCCCCACAGTGGAGACTGGACGACTATATGACCCTTGTTTGTGATCTCCTTCGGAAATCTGAACTTTCTAGAACAGTAGCTAGAAAAAGAAACAAAGTACATTTAAAGTTCACCAAAAGGCTACTGAGAGACTCCAATTTATTTTTTAATTTCCTTCAAGGAAAATGGCAGCTAATAATGTGTTTTCTGGGCTGATCTGACCTCATGCGAAAGGTTTCCCTGCTCCAAACTGTGATTCACTCTTGCTTCAATACAAAAAAAGGCACGGTAGAAGTGTGTAGTTATCACAGTTTGTTTGTTAGCAGTTTATGGAAAACTTTGTTCCAAGAGAAGAACTTATCACATTTTGCTGCCCATAACAGAAAAGAAGAAAGGAAAGTTTATTTTGTTTTTGCTGCTTCTATGTATCTGCATATGTTTTGTTTTTCATTTTGGGTATTAAATGTGCACATCTCTTTCTGCCTCTGCAGGCAAGATGCACGTGTCTCTGGCAGAAGCGTTGGAGGTTCGAGGAGGTCCGCTCCAGGAGGAGGAGGTCTGGGCAGTGTTGAGCCAGAGTGTGGAGAGCCTCCAAGAACTTTTCCACAAAGGTAGGTAGGCTACATGTTGAATTAGGTGTGCAAAGATGTTTCCCAGCTGTTGTTAAACAGAAAAATGCTTATCAGCTGGAACAAGTGAAAACTTTTCAGTTAATAAACTGAACAAATTTTTTACCATTTGACTTCTGGTATCATTCTTACTCTAAACTAATGTTGGCTGTTCAGGTCTGTTTTTACTCATTGCATTCATTTTTGCGAGCCATTTGTGTCTAAAAATGTCTCTGGTTGTCCTTGAAGGCAGAAAGAGATAAAGTGTCAAATTCCAGGGAGTCTTTGTTGCTTAAGAAAACTTCAACAGTGGGTGACTAAGCGAGGTTTAACTCTGGAGACGCTGGAGAGGATATGAGTCAGCATTGCTCTGTGCTTTGTTTAAAAAAGTTTGGGTGGGGCCTAGTTTCATACAAAATTTGTGTACACCTGACAACGCAGACTGTAATTGTGTCATCCCAACTCTTGACCATTGTAGATTTACATGAAAAGAAAAGACTGGGACATGTGTTTGTGTTTAAACCAGCTCAACTTCAGCCTCTGCTTTTGCTGACTAGCTTTTATTTTGACATTCCTCGTATGGAAATGTGTGTGTGTGTGTGTAAAATCTGTCTTATCAGTGATGCCTGTGAGTATTCCTCCATGCTGAGGTCAGAGTTATGATAAGCAGACTGTCGAAATGCTGGTCTACAGATTTTTTGTAAAGATGAGTTTAGCAATGGAAACTTAAGATAAACTTCTGAAACATTTGAGATATTTGACAGATTTTATGCTTCACATGGTATTGTGTGGCAGCCACTGTTGTATTGTTCCTTTCCACTGTGAGGCTATACTAGGTAAATTGTGGTTTGTGGTGTGTACAACTTAAGGCGGCTGAGTGAGGCTAAAATTTGAATAGCAGACGTCGAAGCCAGCTATTACGTATTCACTGAGCTATGTAAAGAAGTCTCTGCACCACAAGAATGGATTAATAAACGACTTTAGAAATCAAACGATTTGTTACATGTGCTGGTTAACATGATGACTCAGTGGAGTCATTGCAGGTCAAAAGACAAAAACAAAAGCAGATTAAATGTTTGTTTTACACTAAATTTCATATCTCTGGCTGTTTTTGTTTCTATTTTTGATGTGGTTGATGTGATTTGAAGGGAGGGTCAGGCGCCACAGATTGCGAATGCCCACAGGTTGTTAAACACTACCAGCAGATGGGTTTTTTTCTTGTGTGGAAACAGTACTGTGTTTAACCATGATTTGTTTGACTTAGTACGATGTGAGTATTTCTGATTTGTCGGAGGAATTTCCCATCATCCTTCCATCTTTTTTATCGTATAATCTTCTGTCCTGCTGAAGCAGGCAGTGCTCTGCAGTATCCGTAATCACTACTTATGACCTTTAATGACCTGTTTGCAGAGGAATTGCGTAGCACAGTATAAACATCTAATTTTTTGGAACAGGCTGTAAGTGTAGAACGCAGTCTTCTAGAACTACTACTGTACAGCTTATCAGACTGACACATTGTATTGTAACAAGATGAAATTGTATTATTAAAAACGTGGTAGAAAAATTTGTAATAACTGATTTGTTTTACAGTTAAACATCAAACTGTTTCCTTTTTAGTTTGGGTTTCTGCTTATCTTCAGGTTTTTGAATCTTGATTGATTTTTCTTCCATTTCGTGAACTTTTTCTCTGCTCTCTGTGCTCATTCAGACCAACGTTTTTGAGTGGTATCCACCTAGTGACCAATCTCTTTTTCAGTAAGATATTTAAAAGGTCACATGAGTTTTAAACAGGAAACTTATATTTACTTAGTAAATTCCAGCTTTTGAAGGCAATTTTTCTTTGTAGCCTCAAATCGGGGTCCCTCAGTTCCTCTCCCAGCGTCTCTCAGAGTTGAATATCAGTCAAAAGAAAAGAATTTTGCAGCGCTGCTGAAACATTCCTCTGTATATTTTTAAAGCGTCCTCTAACCATAGTACTGGCTGTGGCTTTGTAGGAAAAGGGGAATTATGCTGCGTAGTCATTCCTCTCTGCTTCCATGCCTCAATAGTTATATTTTTGCAGGCTGAGAAAGCAGCATGTGTTTTTGTTTACTTCGACCATCTTGACTATCCATAAAGTCATAGCGAGAAACTTCCACCGTGGCTGGATATGTCTGCAATTACTGCATTAAGGCTGCAAATGCCAAGATAGAATGGTCTATATATGTATATATTGGATGCTCATACTGAGATTGAAAATCTTGTACTTCACTTTAACTTGGTGTATTTGCATGTATGGCTATAGCTAAGAGTTTAAGCTTGTTTTTGTTGCTGATCATCTCTTTTTTTTTTCTGTTGAATTGTTTTTCCATCAGACCCTGCAGCCATGGGCTTCATTATCTCCCCCTGGTCCCTCCTGCTCATGCCCTCTGGCAACATTGCATTCACAGATGAGTATGTCACCCAGCAGGACTTAAGAGCCTTCACAGCTCCAGAGGTCCTGGAGGGAATCTCCTTGAACTCTGTTTCTGACATAGAGAAGGTAAAAAGCCATTATATTCCTGTATGTGGTTACAGAACAAGACAAAATGTTTAGTTTAAAGATGCATTACAGAATTTTGTGGATTTTCTCAGTGACTACCAATGTCGTTTGAAATGCGTCTTTACTGAATTGGCTGCGGTGTGCATTCAGAACAGCACTGTGTTAACATCCCCTCGCTAGCATGTGACGCGGTGCGTAAATCAAAACCAACTATACAAGAGTTTCCCCTGAACAGCGACAGTCGTCACTGTTCCAAAAAAGGTGTCCGGAATGTGGCGTTATGTTCGTAATGAGTTATGAGCTTGACCTAATCTGCTTTTCAGCTCTCATGCTAATGCTAATGATATTTATTTTGGGTTAAGAAAATCTCTTTTAAAAAAACTACCTTGGCATTTGAATACATTTTCTTCTAAACATATTTCTGAATCCAGGCACTACTTAACACACATTGTGCATTGTATGAAGATCTATAAAAACATTTGCATTCTGAGCTCATTTCATCCATGTTTGCTATCTCTGCATTTTGCTGGCAGTAAGAAACTGCACATTGATTGTATAGTGACTTTTCTCAGCTCATGCAGATGCAGCTGTGGGATCTAAAAACACATAACCCCATTGGGAAAAAAATGGGTTAATTCTCCAGCGCAAGTTTATTTTTAGTTATTTTTATGTGAAAAATAAGTATATAATTGACTAACAGGGGAGTTCATGTTGTTGGTTGAAAAATTGCTGAAAACACTGAAGTTGTGATCCACCAAAGTATGCCCAGCAGTGAACAGAATAATCATCTCTCCCCCCCTTATTTGATATGTGTCCCTCTGGTAGAAGAGCTAAAAGCTTGATTGGCTGGAAACTGGTCTCTGGCACAGGCCCACAGACCTCAACAGACATTTGTGCTGAGTCAGTTTTCCAGCCCTGGGCCTGACTCCCCAGCTGAGTTATTTCAGTGTAGAAGGTATAATCTGTTCCCTTCATTATCAGGCCCATAGTAAATATACATCAGCTGCAAGTGCCACAGTTTCCCTCTGACTTTTTCAACACGCACACACTTTTATTGTAGCTTTTAGTCTTGGGGGTTTTCAGTTTGCACTTTTTCTGAAAGTGTTAGTGTGTCTTTAAATTTGCACTCAGATGTGTTCCTGAAAGACCTTGAAGGCTACGTTGCATTCTTTGGCAATCCCTGAATTATTCTTTCCTCTACCAAGCCCAACATTCAGGGGAAGTAATTTCTCTTCCAAGCAGTAAGTGAAGAGTCATAAGGAGAAGGAAATGGAAAATGTTTTTGGATTTAGGTTGAAAACCCAGGTCTTTTTCCTTTCTGTTAAAAAAAACAATCCCTGATTGTTAACATATTTTAGTGCCTAGTTTTTCCTGAATGGAGCTGCACCTTTACTGTACTTTTAAAAATGTTTTTTTGTTCTTCTTAGACAACAAAATTAAGTGTATTGCATGTTAGACTGGGAGCTTATGTATTCACTGACTGAGTGATTGTTTCCACAGATGCACATGTACTCTCTGGGAATGACCCTATTCTGGGGGGCAGACTATGAAATCCCCCAAAGTCAGGTAAATCATCACCTCGCATACTTTTTTCCAGACGGATAGGAGTTCACATTTGAAACTGTTTTCAAACTTTACCATAAATTTACATGTAGAAGACTTAAACTGTTTATTATTTCCATTAAAACTGAAATATATATTTTCCTTTATATTTTCTGAGAAAAAAAATACCTGAATGTGGCATATCAACATTTTTACAATAGGATCTGTATCTTAAACACATACCATTATTTGAAAAAAAAAAGACAATATACCCCCAAATATACTAGATTTATATACTATAATATACCAACCAAGTAAATTTTCTATTGTTCTGTTCTAATCTAAAATGCAATAGATCGAAGTATGAATACAGGTGTTTGCCATGCTTTTAAGACTTGGCTCCAGAAGGAAGTCAAAACAGTCGTAAAAAAAAACAAAGATATCAGATTCAATATACAAATTGGGCTTCATAGTATTCGTCAGTGTTGGCCATCTTTTTTTCTGGTTCGTTTGCAGCCTATGGAGCTCGGGGAGCGCCTGAACAGTCTTCTCCTCAACATGTGTGATGATGTTACATTAAGTCGAATGACATTACGTACGGTGCTGGACATCTGCAGCAAACACATCAGAAACTCCAGCGGTGACCCGCCGTTTTCTTACATCAGAAAGCTGGTCCGGCTGGTGCTGGGCAGTCTCTCTCAGGTATGCAGTATGAGCTGAATGCAGATAATCGGGCTAATGCTAATTGAACATGACCTCAAGACTGATCTCTCTCAGATGGATTTACTATTTAGATTCTTTTTACCCGGTGTTTTTTTCTCCCCTGCTTCCTCACTCTAACACTTTGTATCAATTCTCAGCTAGATGGTCTGCTGACAGATAGAGAGTCTCTTCCGGAGCGAAGTAAGGAAATTCGGGAGAGACTAAGGGGCAAAGGTTTGCCCTCTGGTAAGTTGAGCTTCATGGATTATGCTCATTGAAACCAGAGAAAGTACAGCTCTGACATGAAAACTCATTTTCACAGCAGTTTATATCTTTAAACAAGTAGCCATGTCTGGCTGATAGATAACAGGAAAAAGGCTGATTAGGACTTCATTCTGCAGTATTCACACTGAGTTTTCTCAAGAAGCTTTTTCCTTGATTCAGTTTTATGAAAAGATTCTTCAAGTAGTTGAACCTACGGTGTCTGCTAATATGACTTTGGACAATCATGCCCTCAGATATATTAACCGTTAAGTAAATTGTGAGTCTTAAACCCATTATGGTGAATGTCAGATAGCCATTGTTTGTCTGTAAATTAAGTTTGACAATGACTGAATTTCCTTTTAGAGCTTTTGTTTTTAACTCTTTAGGTTTAAATGTCTTGGCACTACTAGGACTAGCAGCATATTAGTTAGGGTCATCATAATATTTAGCAGTATTGTTTTCCCTTTTTAATGCCATATAATAACAGACTTGGGCTTTAAGTACTTAATAGTGTGGTTGGATATAAAAGTCTGCGTTTGTGTTATGTTTATGTAGAAAGAATCGGATGTAAATGCTTTCTTTGGCTGTAAAGCTATTCATCACTTACATCCTCTCTCTGAATTTCGGGAAAGGAAAAAGAAATCTGCAAGAAACAACACACTACGGCCTCAGATACAGATTAAATTCAGGAAAGTATGACCAAATCTTCCCAGTGGTTTCTGAAAGAACTCTCTCCAGGCCATGGAAAGGAGAGCTAAGCACAGCCACGGCTGTCGTCTCGATTATGTAAGCACGGCATGGCATTAACTACAGATGCATATTTTTGAGTCACCAGTGAAGCTGCTGGTCTGCTTGTTTGTATTGGTGCATTGTTTCCCTGGTTGAGCACCAGCAGGCCCTAGGGAAAGTACATGCAAAGAGTATCGCTTAGTTCTTAAGCATCTTTCTTCTCAAGGAGCAGCTTCCTGCCTCTTGTGTCCCGGTGGTTTGAAGTTGCAATGACTGTACGGTCTTTCCTGAGTGGATCCTGAATGTCACTTATTCTTCAGTTATTCTTATTCTTTAATTCTGAAGCCTGTAAGACAGAAACGCCACAGTAGTGTTAGCTGAAGTGCTTGAGGTAACAGCAGGCGTCCTTGTAATATAAACATGTCAGCATCGTGATTGACTGGCGGCCTGCTATGGGTGTGCCCCATCTCCCAGCCTGTGTTAGCTTGGATAGACTCTAGCATACTTACACGCTGTGTGGATGAATGGATGAAAAATAAGACATCCTTCTGGAAGAAAGTGTTGTTTTTTTCACGTTCGACTCCGTGTACCTCTTGTAAATTTCCCTGAACTCTTTGATGTGTTTCCAACTAGCATGTGCTGTCTCGATTAAACCAACATTTGCTGCATTTTTACAGGACTCTGTCTTGTTCTTCTCTTTTTCAGCTCTTCCGCTTGTTTTTTTCCTGTTGCTCATTCATTGGCCCTTTTTTTAAATCTCTTTCTCTGTAAGAGAAGAGTTAAAATCAGGGACAAGTTTATACAAGTCATGTCTGCAGTCGCAAAATTCAAAGTTATGGGCATGTGAAGAAAACAGCATCCATGATTATGTTTTAAAACAGACATTGATAGACAGGTCAGATGTTGGCAATTTAATTTATAGAAGTTTTCTTTTGTGATAATTATTCATACATTTTCTGAGTTAACACTTTGAGCTCTGGATGTCTGCATGCCTGCTCATGTTTTAATAAAGTTTCCTGTTCTCAGGAAGGAGTGCCGCCCCCAGGGTTCTGGAGCGTTACAGAGCCAGGACTCAAGAACAAACGTCTCTTAACCGGGGCCTCAGCCGTTCCATGGGCTCGCTGCCAATCCAGGACTTGCTAAAGGGCGATGAGGGTGCTGCCCCACAGTACGCCCTGTCCGATTATCACACAAACTCTGAATCCCCCATAGAACTCTACCCCAAACCACCTTCACTCCAGCACCAGCTCTCCTATCCCCACCTGCACCCGCTTCATCCCCAGCAAAAGGGTCGACCTGTGGAGCTGGACCGCAGGTCTTTACCTTTCTACAGTGGGGAACTGGGGCCGAGTCAGGCCAGGAAGACCTGGGCTTCCTCTGTGGATCTAGCTTACATTGACCCAGAGGCTCTGCGTTTTGGGGCGTTGGAGGATGCTCGCAGAGGTAGCAGCGCTTTAAGTACACACTCTGTAGGCAGGCGCAAATCGCCTTTGCTGGCTTCCAGGGAGAAGGATTCCCGCTACGCTGAGGTTTTTGGGTTGAAAAATAGGAAGCCTTATCACGTCTCGGCCCTATCTGTTGACCCAACTTTCACCGGTGCTTATGACAGGATCAAGGAAAGGCAGAGGAAACTCGAGGTGCTGCGACAAGCAGTGGATGGTGAGTAGAAGTTGTTTTTTCACTCTTTATATAAACCAGTACAGCTTGAAGATCTAAGCCATAATCTGTGGTTGTTTGCCTGTTGATCCCACAACACACAGAAACCGTTTAACCAGCCAGCAGTAATGCAGCTCTTTATAGTTCACCCTGAAATCCGTTTTTTTTTTACCTTTGTCATTGCAACACATCATACAAACAAATGGCATGTCATCGTTAGTGCAAGACAACGGGATGGTGGCGTCACATTTGGCCCGGTCACGTCTCATTACTTTTTAATCTGTGGTTGGCAGAGTCATGTCTGAACATGCCGTGTTTGGGTCTCAGCATATTAAAGAGGTCAATGATTCACAACTGAAAATAACTTTCTCAGTGGTAAAGACTCTTCTTGTTTCTTCCTTTGTCGTCATTCTCTCTCAGAATAAATCAAACTGGGCAATGCAAACATGTTTTTCATGGAATTAAAGAAAACCAGTTTGCCACTGGCTGGCCTGTTCTGGGAGGTTTGGTTGTGAACATTGATGTCACGTGAGCAGCTTGGCCCTAGGATTCATTATCGGTTGTGTGTCTTGAGAGTCACTACTGTGCGGGTTTCGAGTTGGGTGCTGGCTGGATGTATCCTTGGTAGTGGCTAGCCTGCAGTGTTTAGACAGAACGAATGAGTCACTGGTTCAAAGTTTGCCAAATGGCTGATTCTAATTACAGGCAAGCTTTATTCTAGCATACAGCTTACTGTCACACATCTAGTATAGTCCGTCACTTTCTGTTTCCCTTCAAACATGCGGATAACACAGAAAAAGTTTTAAAAAATGCAATGAATCTTACATTTAGTTAGATTTTTGTTTCTCTCCAGGCAATATGAATGTAAGATATGTCATCTGATGTCAGAAATGTAACTTTTCTTTGACGAGGACAAAACTCCACGGCGTTAAAGAACCTGGCTTTTGCACAGTCCTTGTCAACTTTAGTCCAGTGCACGCAAACAATGTCCATCTCGAACAAAACAGGGATCTGGCTTAGTGAATACTGATTCTTCTGGCCATGGTATATGATTTCATTGTTGGGTGGCCCATGCCTCAGGGCCCAGAGAAGTTCATATCTCTGGAGAAGGTTAACAAGAAATTCAGTTTTTTAAGGTTTTAGATTGTTTCTATGAAAGTATGTCTGTGTTGTTGTGCTTGACGAAGGGTTCACATGGTAATTCTTTGCCATGCAATGATATCAGCCATTGATGAAGGATGTTGTTTTAAGGGATTAAGCATCTTTGGTGTTCAGTCTTGACACATTAATAACACAGTTTTGAATTGTTTATTCATTTTTGCATTGTTGAGGGAGATTTATACAAACTGTCATTTCAGTGATGCTTCATGCATGTTTGTTTGCCAACTGGACTTCATCAAAGACCCATTTTATCTTCATTATAAGTTCAAAGATGCATAAAGAAAATTACTGTTTTGTTTAATGATGTTTTATTTGTGTTTTTATTATGTTTTATATCATGACTTCTCCTGTTTTAGGGTTTTACTACAAACACAGTGTTACTAACCTTTAAAAGAAAAAAAAAAGTACTATCACATGCTTAGACAGAGCACACACAACACAATTGTTTAATTCCTCTGTAGTCAGCCCCAAGAGCTTTATGTTTCCCTCATGAGCTTATTGCATTCTTAGTAAAATCTCCGTAGACGAGCTAATTTTATACAACACTCACATGTAGCTACATGGGTTTTTAAGCCACCTGGAGATGGTGGAGGAGTATGGAGTAAGGGTTGGCTGGCTTCAAATAATAAACCACTGTCGTCCACCTTTTGTTGCTTTCCCCTCATCTCGCTGTTCTCGCAGACTTCCTACTCTCCAGCTGCTTGCAGCCTCATTGCTTTTCTGGCAGCTATTTTTAATGCTGACCGAGCCACCAACCAATCATTCTTTTCCTCGACTGTAGCTTTTCATCCACAGTGAGGCCAGCTTTTCTTCCCTTCCCCGTTTACATTTTATTGACTGTTTTTTGTAAGTTTTTCACAAAATTTTATGAAGAAAGGAGCCTATCTGCAAAAGAAAATACACATTGCGGATTTCTCATATATCTGTCTTTTTCTGTTGTACACAACAATATAGAAGAATGGGTACTGAAAATAAGCTGCTTCATTTTTTCTTTTTTTCACTTAATGCTGTTACGTTTTATGTCCTGAGCTGAATCATTTCGCAGCGATGGAAACTAAAGGTGTGGTTATTGGGCCCGTTCCACTTCTAAAACCCTCAAAAATGTCATTGACTTGTTGAGCCAGAATTTTTAATAAAAGATGAATTGCCATGAGATATTCTCACTAAACAGCTGTAAGTTTCTCCTAGCAACTGGCGGAAGATGAAAATGCAGCTAGTACACACCTTACAAGCCAGGGATGATGTAGAAATTTTGTCAAAAGGATCTCATACAATTTACTGAGTGTTATCAAGCACTGTGGAATTTGATCAAAGATCTGTAAAAGCAAATGTAAGAAATATAGATCAAAAGTGCTGAAAAAAGTTTCCACTGAGCAGCACGAATGCACAGACATGGAAGAGTAACCAGAAGGTGGCTGCACATGAAGAAGAGAAGAAATCCAGATTTATCAAGCTGGCGCTAAAGTATCATGTCTTTTTACTGAGAGATAAACAAAGTTTGAGTGTAGAGGATTAAAAGGATTACTACTACTAATAATAATTATATACCAATGCCATAAAATATAACTGTGGTGGCTATGACACCTGAGCCAACCTGAGCCCTGTTAGTATAAATGGAGCCTGTTGAAGCACAAACTGTTTGCATGGCCTTAAGGATGTGTTACTTGGCAGAAACTTCGCTTTCTTTCCTTTTTCTCCTACTTCTTTGTTCTTTTCTGCAGGAAAGTGATGGCACAGCAGTGGTCAGTGGTCTCAGGCTCCACAGAGTTTCCCACCACTTCGCTTGCTTCTCTGTATGTGCATTTGAACAATCTCTATGTCTTGTGCATGCCTGTGTGTGCAGGGGCATGTTTCTTCCTGGCCCACCTATGTCTCTCCGAATGCATCAGAAACCCCATCCACACTCACTTTTTTTTATGTGCCAAGTTGCTTCAGTCTTCAGTGAGTGCAAACGTTCCTCACAAACCAACAAGCTGTAATTGGAGTCATGTGTAGGGGATGAGGGAATTCCTAACATTATTGGACTTTTCCGGCTTCTGGCAGCATGTCATGTGGCTTTGGGCCGTGGCGGGTCCAGTGTGGACACCCTACACATGGGAGTGCGACTCAAAGGGAAGGGGAGGTTTTTTTTGTGAAAGCATAGCATCATTTTTGTGCATTAGGAAAAATCTGAAGAGAAAAGATTTGAAAGTGTTGATTTTTGTAGTTTTTATTTTTCATTTTTTTATACTCACCTTGTCCACTGGGTGTTTATTTAAATCACTTCAAACAACTTCCTTCTGACTAATTTAATCTTATCTTGATATTATATAAGATCATTTTATTTAATTATTTAATTAATTAATGACACCTTTTTAATAGCATTGTATTTTGTCCATGGATATTCTCATGTACTTTTTTTTTACATCATCCCCCGCTTGTAAATGAGTGATATGTAACCACAGAATAAATGTAGTTCTGCCTGTCAGGTTCGAGTCCGCACTTCAGTTGAATTTTCTCTCCTGGCCAGGCCTATCTGACATGAACTCCAAGGTTTTCTGTTCCTGCCAACTCTATCAAACTTACCTTGCTTCATCTGATCATTCCTGTGCTTCGGTGCATGATGTGTTGACTCGTCATGTAAAAATATCTGCCATGATGTGCTGTTCTTGAGAGACAAACGGACCTCATGATATTATGGTTCCTAAAGCTCTGCACAGTATCAGCTTGTATCAGTGGGCAAGTGAATGCATGCATGGGTAACTGCATGTACTGTATGTCTCAGTTTGGGTTTATGTGCGAGTCTTTTGTAACCGCATGAGCAAATTGCTGTTAAATGCACAAGAGGGATTACCTCTCGGTACCTTTTTAACAGAGATGAAATTGTTTAAAGGGATTTCATGACTCACCATCCAGTTGAAGAACTATTTTAGGTGACAGTCTGACCAGTCCTTCGGCCTCTCTGGGTTGCGGTGCTTTTTACTCTACATATTTGCTGAAGACACACGGCATAACAAAGAGAAGAGAAGTCTGTTGTTTGGTGAAACTGAGCTGAAGCCGGAGAATGTCACCCATTAAAGCTATGCAGCTGATGCTGAGGAGCAGGATTTTCAACTATTGTTTATCTTGCATGAAAACACATGACACACCACTGAATTTTAGGTAATGATAAAGATATCTTTACACGGAAAAGAAAAAAATCTAGGTAACTGTGTTGAACTGGTCCGTACTTGGTGTGGTTCTACCCGTCGAACAACAGAAAAGGTACCACCCCCTAACCTGACAGGAGCCATGCCAGCACACTTGTGAAAAATCAGCTTTTCTGTGTCATTACCTACGCCTTTTATCACTGTTTGTCGACAGCATGACTAATGTTTACTTTGCGTGTTTCATTCTGTTGGCCCAGTGTTAAAGTCTTTGTATGTTTTAGAGAAATCTCTGTAAAAGAAAACATCGGTTCTTAATTTGACAACTTATGATCACCTCTTGCGCAACCTTCTGTGAGGGCGTGTGTTGTGATGTGATAAAGAAAACAGTTTCACCTTAACACTTCTTACAAAGCCTATGTTACCTTTTTAACTTGATTGTTGAAAGTGCATGACAGCTTTGGTTTTCTTGTTGTATTGCATTGTTTGTGCATCATATGATATTTAATGAACAGTTTTCTCTGCTCCCAGACCCCGTTCACACCCACCAGAGGTACCACAGTGATTACAGCTCATCCAGTGAAAGCCCCTCAGTGACCTCCTCTGACCCAGACTACAGGCTAGGTAAGACCCACCTGTGATGAGATTTTTAATCATGTTGTACACTAAGACATAAATGATAACATCTGCTGCTGTTTGGTTGTGAATGTGTGCGAATCGAAAGGTCCTGCACATCCATGGGGTTGGCAATAAGAATAGTTATAGTTAAAAAAAGGAAATGCATCCAGTAGGGCTGGACAATTAATCAAATTTTAGTAGCAATTACAATATTGGCTTCTTACAATCATACAAACACTGTAATCAAAGAAAAATGATAAATGTCACATGTATGGAACAGGAATGCATATAGACTGGGTATTCATTTTTTTATTACTATTATTATTTAAATATATTATTTATTTACTCCTTTATTTGTTTCTAAATTATTTCCTTTTTTTAAAAGTTTTATTTGAGGTTGAGTTTTGGTGGTTGAATAGACACTTTTTTTAAATCAATGAATAATCATGTATATTAATTGTGATTTCAATATCAATCAATATAATTGTGATTATTTTTTCTGTAATCATCCAGCTGAAGTAAAGAACACTAGTTTTATTTTGCTCATGTAATCCATAACTACTTTACACCTGGGAGGGTGAGTAAATACATTCAGATGGAAAACATGACAAAGGAAAGATAACACTAGTTTCCTCTGTGGGCTGTCCTGCTCTTAGTCACACTCCTTCCTGCTGTATGACCAGATCACAGGCTTGGCATTGTTAGGTAAACCGCTTCAACTTCATTTCAAGCTGATGTTATCAGGTAACTTCCAAAGCAGCTGCTGTCACTTACGGGCTGCGTGTGGCGAATTACATCACGACTGCTGCTTCATGGGGTTGCACAACCCCGTTGTAAAGCGTGAGAAAGTGTGTGTAATGGTTTCAGTGCTGTCATTGCAGTAAAACCCTTCAGTCGGTTAAGAGTCAAGATAACCAAAACCAGAAATCCAGAAGCTTAATGGTTAAACCTCTTACCCATACTGGAAATTTCCCTGTTGACTTAGTAATTGCCAGTTTTTTAGGGTTGGGATATCAAAGCCTTTTCAACTTCTTTCACCTGAAAAATTAGGTAAATTATAACTTCTGACACATGAAATGAAGCGGAGGCAAATTTCTTGAGCTCCTTCAGTCTTATTGTGTTGTTGTAAAGTAATTTCCCCCTTCCTCCACACTTCAGAACAGACATTTAATTTGTAGTGCTTGCTTTGCATGATTTCAGTTCACTGGAGCTATAATTCGGCTCCAACATGTTCACACAGGTTTCTTCACAGCACCTTGTGGGTGTCTGCGTCTGGAGGGGTGTGTGTTTGATTGTGTAGCTGTAAAAACAAAATGTAGTCCTTTGTACTGATTTGTGCAGCTAATATTCCGATGTCTCTTGCAGCTAAGAAACCTGGCGAGGTGACGAGGTACGGCTCCCAGCTGGCGCTTTCATCCGATCCCGATGCTCTGTCACTGACCAGTCACAACACACAAAGACACAGGTAAAGCACATTTCTGCATCAAAATGTGCTAGTGTTGCATTTTCTCTCCCATCCCACCCTAAAGCTACAGCTTCAAGGTGCACTTAAACATATTTAGTTTATTTAGTGGATCGGAATGTAAAAATAGTAGCATGAGCCGTAGATTGCTGTAAAACCTGCCTGATATCAGTGAAGAATTGATAAACGATGCACACATTTGTCCTTTTTACATGTATTTCTCTATGTCTAAACATTTTCTTTTACTTCTCAGTGATTTAGTGTTTACATTCACCCTATAGTGTCAGTTCAGGATGCTTCTTTTCTGGATTACATACAATATAACATGCAGTGAAAAGGCAGTCTCTGTATATGCCGTGTATCTCTTCCAGGGACCAAGGCTAAAAATTTGGGAAGCTAGCTTGTTTTTTGTAAGTCAGTGTGGTAATTTTAAACCAAAGCTTAATATTTTAAATGTATCTGACATGTGTTGTATTAGCTAGTTGTTCTGCACCTGCACAAGTAACGGATTAAGACCATAATGACTGCAACAGCTGTCTGCTTCTGGTTCAATTGTGGGATGTCTAAAAGTGATGTAATGACCTCTGATGATGGAGTTGGATATTTCATAAATAACCGCCAACACAGATCGGAGCATCTTTGCCTTGAGTAATAAGTCTGTATTTATTTGTAAATCATTTTCATCTGAGAGCTGCTGTCTTCACTACAAATCCTCCACTGAGCTGAAACACTGCATAGGAAATTGTCCTGTTTGGTCCTCTGGGCCACACACACAGCTGGCGTTGCACAGCAGGGTCAGCCCCATGCTTCACTAGTGAGGTCATCTAATGTGACATCCACATTCAGCATTCTGAGTCTCTCTAATCTCTGGCATTACAGACCTTAACTGCCTGCTGTTTCTATGTCTGCTACCAGAGAAACCAATGTTTTCAAACCGTCCCGCTTAACAGAGCTCAATTCCCAGAGTGGAGTGTTAACAAACTGCTGACACACAAGCATTTACATGGCATCGCACAGTAAACAACAGGCTTCTGCAGCTAACAGCTGTTATCCTGCAGGCAAAATGAGGGAACGGCTGACGAGGGTCTGTTGGAAGCCGAGTCGCTCCTGCAGAGGCAGGAGCAAGAAGTGCAGCGGCTGCAGGCGCACCTGGCCAATAGGCTGTCCAGGGCCAACCTTTACCCTGCGAGCGAGCTGCTTGTCCCGCCGCACGCTTCAGTGCTCGACCTTCAAGATCCACTCTACCCCGCCTCCGTAGCACTCCGCAAGAACAAGGTTCGTGCTCAAACTGAGATGAAGCCGGAATCTGGTCTTTCTTTTAGCTGCATAGAGAATATCATCATACATGACCTAGCAAACTACAGACATCCATCAAAAGGCATCATTTCATTACAGTAGCAACTTCTTACATGCAAGAAGCCTGAGACGTATTTATTTTGCAATATGAGGAAGCATGAGCTCATTGGTAACAGACTTGTTGATGAAGTGCTCATTTAATGCTGACTTCACTACATAAGTCATTTCAGCTTCTCTATGGCGCTTAAAAATATGTGCTGTGTGGGATCTTTGGTTAATTAAGACGACACCCCACCCACTACCATAAATTATGTTAAAGTGTGAACAAAAGTATGAAACTTAAGAACAAATGGGCGATGTTGGCAGTAAAGCCTCAAAACTTTAGATCATTTTCTAAAGATTAATCATCACTGGAAGGATGAGGCATTTAACCATTATAAATTTGCAAAATGAATATTTTCTGTGACTATTTGGTTTTTTTCTCTTTCCCCTGATGTCAGAACTTTCACGGGCCTGAGTTTGTGAAGATGGCTAGTGAGCCGTGCGTTCCCTTATCCGTGCCCTCTTCCATCATGGTGAGAACAAGAATCCGTGCTGCCTTGAAGTCAACGTTTTCTTGGTGCAGCATATTTCCATTTGTACGCCCTTATCCTGTTCTTTTCCCCCCTCTAACACTAGAAACGTGGTAAGGTGGAAGAAGTGCAGCGAAAGGTGGGAGTGGTGCTACTAAATGGCCAAAGGCTGGAGCTGAACTGTGACATCAAGGCAGTGTGCAAAGATGTTCTGGATATGGTAGTTGCCCACATCGGGCTTGTGGAGCACCATCTCTTCGGCCTCGCTTACCTCAGAGGTAATGTTTGTGGTTCTTTTATCGTTTTGTACTTACTGCATTATGTAGCCTCTTTATTTGTTCACTGAAAGATATAACATGACCCTTAGCCCATCATTTCCAAATATGGACACTTTCTGAAATTTACTCTAGCTAATGAAAAAATGTATGATCGAGAAACTGCACCCTTTTCAAAGGAAATGTCGAATTTTTTTCCTTCATCTGATGTCCCATTAAAATACTGCTGAATGTCAGCCGTATTTAACTCAGTGGTTTGTCTTCATCCGTATTCCTTCTGCTCTTAAAAATCCCACAGAAAACGAGTTTTTCTTTGTTGACCCTGATGCCAAACTCACCAAAGTAGCGCCTGAAGGATGGAAGGAGGACCCTAAAAAACGAAGATCTGACGTGGCTTTTAACCTTTTCTTACGCATCAAATTCTTCCTCGACGATGTCAACCTCATACAGTAAGTGCACATTTGTAGTAATTAGCAGAACTTGTTGCAGGTCTTGGTAAATAACAAGCACGATTACAAAAGAAATCAAAAACGCATGTTATTTTTCTGTGAATTACAGGCATGCGATGACCAAACATCAGTACTACCTGCAGCTGAGGAAGGATGTCTTGGAGGAAAGGATGCGCTGCAACACAGAAAATGCTCTGTTGTTGGCTTCGCTGGCACTGCAGGCTGAATTTGGTGATTACCAACCTGAGGTACTGAAACTTTATTCTTTCATTTTACTTAATCAACTGTTTAATTGATGTTTTATTAAAAAATAGATATATAAGTTCATAACTTTGAAAAGAACCTGTTAATGAATTGATTGAGTAATTAATTGGGTATATTTAGAAATGAGTGCTTATAACCCCTGTGCTGCAGCTCCATGGGAAGACGTATTTCAGGCTGGAGCACTACCTGCCAGTGTCTGTCTTGGATAAGGTTGACCAGACGACCCTTAGGGAAGAACTTCCGAAACTTCACAACAACTACATCGGAGCAACAGACTCTGAAGCCGAGTTTGAGTTTCTGAAGGTTAGATACAAAAAGAATAGTGTTGAACAATGGGCCAAAGTCTTTACACACACTTATATCTATACTTAAACATTTAATACCACTTCATGTTCTCTGTCTTAAAGGTGAGCCAAAGGCTGACAGAATATGGAGTCCATTTCCATCGCGTGCTCCCAGAGAAGAGATCTCAGACAGGCATCATGCTGGGTGTTTACTCCAAGGGGGTGCTCATTTTTGAGGTCCTTAATGGAAACCGTACCGCAGTGCTGAGGTTCCCCTGGAGGGAGACCAAAAAGATTTCATTCATAGTATGCACTTGTTTATCATTACAGACAAACCAGTGCATTTTAATAAATTAGTATTTTACTACAAATTACCTGCAGTGATCCTTAGTTTCACTTGTGTTTTTTTGTTTTATCCTCTTAAGAAAAAGAAGATTTGCCTTCAGAACACATCAGATGGCATTAAGCACCTTTTTCAGACAGACAGCAACAAGACATGTCAGTATCTGCTGCAGCTGTGCTCCGATCAGCACAAGTTCCACCTGCAGATGAAAGCCCGGCAAAACAACCAGGAGCTCCAGGACCTGGGTATGTGAGAAGTCTCCGTCTGAGCAGAGTTTCATCATGTTATCCCGTCTCAGATGTAGAGAACTGCCATCAAGTGTTTGCTGTAAATAAAGATGCTAATTTTAATTTTCATTCCTGCTCACCAGAGAATTCCCCTTTGAGCAATTTGCAGTATTCCATTGATCCTCGGAGCAGGGATTCAGTGGCGAGGTCGGTGAGCTCCGGCAGCCTTGGCCCCAGCTTGTCAACACGCTCCAATCCAGACCACCTGAAAAGGATCTCCTACTCAGAGGTGGCCCTCAACAAGGCACCATCTGGCTCAATATTAGTCCAGGATGATCTCCACTTTCCAGGTTTCAATCCAGTAGCCTCCTCTGTCATTTCCAATCCACGGGTAATGAGTCGCTCCCACCACAACCTTGCACAGCTGCCAGAGCCTCCGGAGCGCCAAATGGCAGAGTTGTATCTTGGCCAGTTGCAGAGCAGACTTGCCCAACCACAATCCATCCAAGCAGCTTCTCACTTGCAGCAGCATCAGCGAGCCAGCTCAGACACAGATTCACTTTCACACCAACAAGACAAGTAAGTTGAAAAAAGAGACATGTGAAAAGCAAATGTCACATCTTCTGGGTAAAATAACCTCATGCAGAAGCACTAACATAAAATTATGTTATAACCCTGCAGATTTTTTAAGATTAAGAATATTTTTTATGTATTTGTATACTTTTAAATAGTTCTTCAACACTTTAATTTCAAATTCAATTAAGGAAATTGGATCATGTGTTTGAGTTCTCCTCTGTAAAGTCTTCAGTGTCTGCAGCTGTTGGGTTAGGTTTCTCAGTAAGGGCTTATTATTTGAGAATGTACCTCTGCGTATACTATGCAAACACACAGAATATTATCTCCATCCTCTAATTGACCCTCTGGAGGTCTCCCTGTGTGGGTGCTGCTGTGCCTTTATGCCTGCTTGTTTTTGTGAGACTGTTTTTGTACTACTTGCTCCCTCTCATGTGAGCTGCACTCCTTACACATTCTAAATATAAAGAGGACATTTATAGTGGTGGAGCATGTTTTTTATTTATTTTTTAGCATTGTTTGTTATTTCTCCAAGCTTGTCAGGCTAATTTCCTGTTCTCACCTGCTCAGACCACTTCTCGCTGTGTCCCACAGCAGCCAGGCCTGGCACCTCAACAAGGCTAAAAAAGAATCTGACTCTTCCTCCATAGAAGATTCTGGCCAAGCGTATGTTCTTGGTAAGGATACTACACTGTCTAGCATAAACAATAGTAAGATGGTAGACAATCATAAATAAAGTTTGTGCTCCAGAATTTCAATTCTGGTAAATATACTGAATCATTGTTTTTTATTTATTTTTTACAAGCTGTTCTCTATTGTATTTAAAAGCTTCCACTACTGTAGGCTATGTTGTAGCTTTAACATACCTTGACTCTGGTGAAATGTTACTGCTGCTGTAATTATATCAGGCTTTCAAATAAAGCTGATATTTTCATGGTAATTTCATACCAGAGCTCCACTAGCCTGTGTTTAAGCTTGGTCCATTCATAGGTCATCTCTTCTTTGTTGCAGTAATTCCAGTAAATAGCTCTCTGAATTTAAAAAAACTATGCCATCACACAGGTTAAAATCCCCACAAAACGGCAGGTCTTTTACTTTGACTACTCTATAGGGTCTGCACTGACCTCCCAAAAATAAGTGAATAAAAACTGCTTTTTTGTTGTGACTCAATCTTGGTCTTGTGTTCTGTTCACAGGTGTAAGTATGCACAGTTCCTCTGGACCACCTTCAACCCCGGCTTCTGTAAACGGTGTGTTTATTTCTTCAGTTGCTTTGAAACTGTTAGTCCTTTCTTTGCTCACACCATGATTGCATAATCAATTCAATTTTAATCTACGCTGTAGCATTGTCATTCATTTTTACACCTCTCCCGTTGAACCATCCTCTCAATATGTTCAATATATGTCCCACGGACCTTAAGTTTGGCTGCAGTCCCACTTCATGCTTGGTACTGAACTCCTTCCCTTTCATCCCAGTTTAGCTAACAGTGGTTAACAGTGCTAAAGTGGAAGTCCCTCCACATCACTGTGTACCTGACTGGGCTTAGTACTTGCCACAGTATTGACATATTGAGTAACCTAATGTTGATCCCTCAAAATTACATGATGTGCATAAATCAAAAGAAATGTGTGAAATTTATGATGTTTTCTGGTAGATATAATAAATGGTGGGTGTTTGTGATATTGCAGATTCACTGAAGAAAAAGCTCAAGGAGTTGCCATCTCCAGAGAGAGAAATTACAACCGTAAAGCTGAAGAAGGATGTGAAATATGGTCTGGGTACGTCTCCATATTCATTTCCATCAATTTGAAAACTCAATTTCACAAACTATCGTTGCAATTTTTCAGCTGTCTGCGATGAGGAAAAAAGTTGCATTAATGGATTTTGCATGACCGTGTACACATGCGATACACACCAGAAAAAAAAAAAAAAAACTTTTATTTCTATCAAATAAAAGTATACAGAACTCCTCCAGCTAAGACTTTAGCAAATTATTATGATGTTACTTTTTTATCTCAGTGTAAGATTTGCCTGAAAGTGAAGAATTTAAATGTTTATTATTATCTGTCAACACGTGTGTTTTAGGGTTTCAGGTTGTTGGAGGGGAGAACTCTGGCCGAACAGACCTTGGTACGATCGTCAGCTCCATCACTCCAGGCGGTCCCGCCGAGGTCCATGGCTGTCTCAAACCTGGTAGGCCAGTGTTTTCTTCTCTTGTTCCCTGTGTGGTGCTGGTTCGCATTTGATGTAATACTACTTGTTTTTGGAAGATTTTTTATGAATTACTTCTGAGTGGTCTGTGTTTCAGGCTGAAGTCAGAACACTCTTAACTTAGACAAAGCAAAGTTTTCCTGATGGATGAGCTTAAGCTTAAAACTACTCAGAACGAGTCTATCAAAAGAGTAATTTTATTTTAGTGAGGGACAGATAGAGCCTCGTGTGTAACATTCGCCCTGTATTTGTGTTTCGCTCATCAGCGATATCTGCTCATTCTAAATAGTTGTTTTGAGACAACCCGGATGAAGAGTGCAGGGAACTCCTGTGTTTTCAGAGCCACTGTCCTGCAGGTTTTAGATGTTTTCCTGCTTTATCACATCTGACTCAAATGATTGATTCATTCTGCTGATTTTGACAACAAGCCGTTGAATCCATTTCATTTGAATTTGAAATCACACAATGTTTTCTTAAAGTAATTTAGGAAATATAAATGCTCCTCCTTTTTGCATGAATGCAAATTAATGGAAAGTTGCTATTTGTTGATAAACTCGACTTTGTGCCTCACCAACACGCAACACAGCAGTTGTATCAAATGATTTTTCTGAAACAATGCACACATATATGCTGCTTATGTTTTTTTATATTTGATGCACATACATGCACATACATAAATTTTGTGTGGTCCATCATTTATTTATTTTTCAACCATCTATAACGACTCAGACACACCATTTTATAGCAGTTAGAGCAAGATCTATATTATGAATTTTTATTTTGTCTCTTTTCCTGATCAGACAGTCCATAGTGTGTTTGACATTGTAAACAGCCTCATTTGCATCACCTTCTGGCCATATGATACATCCCTTTAATTATATGGAATTTTCCTTTAAACTTTTGAGGGCATTTTATATGTAAGTAATGGTGGCCATGTTGCTTCAGGTGACCGGCTGATGTCTGTAAACGATATAAACCTAGAGGGACGTTCTCACGCCACAACGGTTGAAATCCTTCAGAATGCTCCTGATGATGTTACACTGGTGGTGTCACAGCCCAAAGAGAGGCTTTACAAAGGTAAATAGAGACATTTGGATGTGTGTTTCTGCCGCTGTGTTATTTGGATGTATGGATGCTTTTGATAGTGATTACCTGTACTTGCAGGAAAATTTCACTTTCTTTTTCCCCGTTTTGACAGAATCTCCACCCAAATCTTCATTCAAATCCCTTAACTCTGCCAGGAGACAAGAATCGGACTGCGATTCCTCCTCTGAGGAGCATCCAGGAACAGGAAGCCCCAGCCCTCCTCTGCACAGGGCTGACACACCATCATCTGCCTCATCCCCAGTCCACCAGCAAACCAGTCACAGTTCTCAGGACTCTAGAATAAGCAGCAACGCTAGAATGAGCCAGCCCCCTCCTAATGGTGTTCAGCAGGGCTTGGAAAGAGCTGCAGCTGGACCAGAACCTAATGCAGGTTTGGATCCTCTGCCACCAGCTCTGCCGCCTAAAACCAGAAAAGCTAAAGTTGCAGAAGCTCCAAAAGTTTCTGAGAATTCTGACTGGGGCGATTCAGACATTGATGAAGAGACTTCTTCCAGCGGTCAGGAGAAACTGAAAGCCAAAAAGGTGCGGACTTTGTGGTTATGAACTTATTGTGTAAATAAAACCAGAATTTGTATACAATATCTGACATAATAGTTGCCTTCTGCAGAGATCGGTGAACTGAATTATAAAAATGGGTTTTTTATTCTGGAGGAGCAAATGTAAATCAGCTTAATGGAGCAGCACATGGATGATTCTTCTATGTACAAGCATCTTGTATTACATTTCAGATGCTTGAAACAACTAACTGCCTGTTATTAACCCTTGGCCTGTCATTGCATTTACAATGTTAATGCAAGGCATTTCATACCTATACACTGCATGATATGACAGGAACTTGTTTTGAATTTTCCTCTTTGCATCACCAAATTCAACTTCCTCACTCAGCTTTTAATCACTTCTAATCACTTTTTTCACTCTGCATGTTTCTGCTTTTGATTATTCACTTTAAAACCCTGTTCTCTGTTTGCAGGAAAACATCATGGAAAATGTAAATGGTAATGCCCCAGTAGTCAATAGTCTCCATCCAGGAGATTTATTTGACATTGAGCTGTCCAAAAAAGACAGCAGCCTGGGGATAAGTGTCACGGTACTGTTCGGCAAGGTTTTCACCCTCTTCTTGTTTTTTGCCCCACTTTCCCGCTCATCTCATCCCTGTTGGTTCATTGTGTTTATATGTTGTTTGGTTTATGTTTTTAACTGTGTGTGTTGTGATGTATTTTCCCAAATTTTAAAAGATAATAAAGTCCCGCAGCATCTTCACAGTAATGACCATAAACTGTGTCGGAAAGGGGCTGGTTTGCGAGTTTTTTTTCTGGCTTCCTTCATTACATGCTGGCTGCTGTTGAGTGATTTACTGGAGTGCCACTAATCCAATTCTTTTCTCTGGGTCTTTGAGCATTGATTGCTGTGTTATAATTTAAATCTTAGGGAAAATAACAATCGACCGATCGCTTTACCAGGTGGCCTACCTGTCCAAAAGAAATAAATATATTTGGGTGTAATAAAAGTATAGAAAATGAAAGTAAAACTAGTTTTAAATCACATTTACAAATGACACTGTCATAAAAGAAATGACAGTGTTACATCATTATTGTTGTCTTTTAGATTTAACCCATCAGTCATTTTGTCATTAACATCATGTTGGGGGAATTTCACATTTAAAACTAAATTATGTGATCAATGCTTTGTTTGATGCATTTGGAATAATTGGACATTTTAACCAAAACATAACTAACAACTTGGTTGGCAAGGCAGAAAAAATAAAAAATCGAAGGAAGCAATTTTGGTTTGTTCAAATAAACTTTTTAAAAGTCAAATGCTCGTCTTTTGAAATTTGGTATACTAATTACTCTGCATTTAATTAGTGATTTAGTGTTATTTGTGATTGGAAAATCCACAGATGTTACAACATAAACTTATATTTTCATCCTTGTGAAGTTCTGTTTTGATATAGGTATAAGTTGAGAAATCATATTGATGAGGCGAAGATAAAAACAAAGCATTTATCATTCAGCAATTCCACCTGCAATGGAAAAACCTCCACGTCTTCCATCAGCCCCCCAGAAAAACTATTTACCAATTTCTCTTTTGGTCAAGATTAATAATTGTGGGGTTTTTTTTCTTTTTGTTTTTTGTTAGGGAGGAGTCAACACAACTGTCCGGCATGGAGGCGTCTACATCAAAGCCATTATACCCAAAGGTGCTGCTGAACTTGATGGAAGGATCCAAAAAGGTAAACAATTTAATGATAAAGTCATAAACGTTAAACAAAAACTAAGCTTAAATTGACAGCAAATTAATACATTTATTCTTTGCTTTTGTCAGGTGATCGTGTGCTGGCTGTCAATGGGAAGAGTCTAGAAGGAGCCACTCATCAGCAGGCAGTGGAGGCCCTCAGAAACACAGGGCAGGTGAGGGGTTGACTGTCACACAGTGCAGACAAGCTGTTTAACAGCCACCTAGATGGCCTTCCACTCTGTAAATCATGTTGTTTGTGCCCCAGACAGTGCACTTGTTGCTGGAGAAGGGTCATCCACCTGCAGACAGCACACGTGTTCCCCTCACACCTCAGAACACTGCACGATGGGCAGCCAGTGACCGCGGTCAGACCAAGAACAAGGCCAAAGAAAAACCAGATTACAGCTTTGTCACGCAAGGTGAGGCAACAACAAGCAGTGGGATAATGTCTCCTGTACCTTAATGCACCCCAACACATCCATTTATACCACTTGCATCCACTTTCAGCTCAGCTTATACACTGAAATGCCTACTTCCCATACAACAAGGCCATCTTGTCCCATTTGAATGTCCGCATCGATGGTAATGAAGGGAAACACTCATCAACACTGATTATTTTGGTCAGCAGTTTTTCAGCACTGTTAAAACTAAAATCCTTTGTTCTTACTCTGAACAAAGTAAGTGCACAACCCATTAGCTGCATATTGGTGCTTATTTAGAGCTGAGTGGGTGGTCAGGGTGTGTTGTGCTTCCCTAGAATTGGGCATTTGTTGTGTTACTGCTCATTGGTAAGTAGTCACAGCGTCTACTAGTAATTACTGTTTCCTTGGAATTATTCCAGTAATGTCTTTGATTAAACTCAAGAATGAATTTTGTTTGCACTATTCTGCAGAGAGTTGCAATAGCACTTAAGTATTTCATTTTCATGTATCTGCAATTGTTTGAGTTCAGGCTCTTTCACTCTCATAAGTGTTCGATAAACCAGTAGTTCACTGGTCAAATACAAAAAAATGAGAAAAGTCAAGGTTTAGAATGTTTTTGACATTTAGTTTGATGAGAAATTATAGAAACTGAGCTTGTTTCCCACTTTAGAATTATGAATATTTTTTTCTTAGTTTGTGCTTTGTCAGAATCAGTTTCATTGGGCATCTAATGAATCCCTCTGAGTCTTCACTGCTTCTGCTGTACGAGTCAGGACAGATGTGGATGTAAACTGCAACTTCAGTTACTGACAAGGGCAATTTGACCTCAAAGCAAGGACTCTGGTTAAATACTTTGACTAACCAGACCACCAGACTATGGTCATAGAAGGGTTTATTTGATAACTGGATTTAAGTCTGGAAGAAATTGTGCAGCCAAGAGAACATTTCTTCTAATGCAACAAAGTAGGAAGGAATTATGGATTTTCAGCTTCTCTCTTTGGAAGATGATGAAAATGAAGATGGATCTGATTAATTGTCCCATTCTGACATCAGAACGCAGCTTGAACTCATATTTGTCCCTAAATGACTCATGTGACCCTCCATGCAGGATTTTGTGGGTTTGTGGCAGCTTACACAGCTCGCCTGTTTTTTCTTAACAAATTCACATTAATACATCAAACAGGACATTAATGCATATCCCCAAATCTTTTTGCCAACAGATAATGTGTTTGAGGTGTGTCTCCTGAAGAACACATCAGGGCTGGGCTTCAGTTTTAGTCGAGAAGAGCATGCTCCTGATGAGCCCCACGGCTCCAGCATGGTGAGAGTTAAAAAGCTATTTCCCGGCCAACCAGCTGCAGAGAGCGGTCAGATCAATGTAGGTGATGTCATCTTGCGGGTTAATCAAACCCCTCTTAAAGGACTCTCACAACATGTACGTCATTTTTCTTTTTCTTTCTTTTGTCCCAGATGAATAACATTAAAAAAGAAGTTATTTAATCTTTTTCTTTCTTACCTTTTGTGAACGCGTAGGAGGTCATATCTGCTTTACGAGGAACAGGACAGGAGGTGACGCTGCTCCTTTGTAGACCCGGACATGGCATTCTCCCTGAAATGGACACTTCAGCTTTGGTGAATCATTGAATTAGAACTTTATGTCTTCATAACAGCGTCATTTTCAAGAAATTTTCAAAAAGTTAAATGTGATCGTAATCCTTCTCAGACCCCCAAGCCCTCACCGAGAAAGGAGCCAGTAACCCCTGCAGAGCCCAGCCTGGGCTTGGGCAGGACCGCGTCTCCTCCTGGTACTAAAAGCAACAAGAAACAGAACCTTGTGGAAGAGGCCCTGGAGAGACTGCAGCTGAAAACCCCCGGGCGGCACAACAGCTACAGCGACAGCACCGACGGGGATGAGGAAGTGGAAGAGGCCTTCAGTCCGAGCGCTCTGGAGCAAAGCAGGCAGACGTGGGACCGGAGTGTTTATCAAACGCCCAGTGGCAAACTAGGACTCGGAGGTTATGACAGCAGTGGTCAGCTGGATACCACCTTCCACTCAGCTTTCTATTCCCCAAACATGTCAGTGACGAGGTCAGACCTGAACAACAGGTACCTGTTCTCATGATTAAAATGATAGATTACCGACAGCAATTAAGATTTTTATAATTTCTTAGTTTTTATGCAATATATGGCACATAATTTCTGTCTCTGTGAAAATTATAATAGGTGTCCTTCATCACCTGTGGAAGCTGATCTGGAGCCAGCTTCTCTGCCTGCGCTATCCTCTGCGGTCGCTCCAAGCCCAGACCCCCTGCCTCCTCCAATGCCCCTACCCTTAAACTTCAGCATCCCTGGCAATGGGCAAGACATGGAGGAATTTGCCCCAGTAAGGCTTAAAAATGAGTGAAATGTGTAATCTGAAATTAGCCAAATAGAGGGGTTCCATGTAAATTTAGGTCTAAATTTTAAAGACTTTGTTGTTGTTTTGTTTTTGTTTTTTAGGAAGTGGAGCTAAAACTCTCTTTGATAAAGTCAGAAAAGGGCAGCCTTGGATTCACCCTCACAAAAGGCAGCGATCATGGATGTTACATCCATGACATCGTCCAGGATCCAGCCAAAGGAGATGGCAGGCTCAAGCCTGGGGATCGAATGATCATGGTACACACGTTGTTGTTGTTGTCGTTGTTGTTGTTTTTTATTTTGTTTTGTTCGTTTTATTTTTGAAGCAATCATTTTTCTCTATTTGACTATTCAAATTAAGCTTCAAAATATCATTATTGTTATTGTTTGATGAATTATTGTAGAATAAGCTTTTCCTTCCTTTTAAGATGTAGTCAACACAATGAATATCATTTTACTATTCATCGAATTGAATTTAATTCAATGTAAATTTAAAAAATGAAAATCAAAGGAATGAAGAAAAAAAGGAAGTAGTCCCAGAGGAAAAAAGCTTTAACAATCTAAATAAAATTAAAATACTCAAACGTATGAAAATATTTTGGATCTGTGTGTTTTCCAAACTCTTAAACCTGCTTATTTAACCTGCAACTCCTTTTTTATCGGCAGGTGAACAACACGGATGTGAGTGATATGGGCCACACTGAGGTGGTTAACCTTGTGCGTGCTGCACCTCGGGTGGTTGCCTTGGTAGTAGGGAGGGTGCTTGAGGTTCCCAAACCCCCCATAGAGGCCCATCAACTGCCTGACATTTGCTTCAAGAGCAAACAAGAACCACTAGGCAAGAATCTGCTATTTACAATATAAAAAAGGCAATAAGTTTATGTCCACTGTTTGTCAAATCTAAATGTTTTTTCTTGTATTCTTTGTTTTGTCCTCAGGGTTGGTCTTGGATGGTGGTAGTGATAGTATGTACGGGGTCTTATTTGTCAAAGACATCCTACAAGGTTCATTGGCTGCAAAGGAAGGAAGCCTGAAGCCACTTGACCTAATTCACTACATCAATGGTGCTCCAACCCAGGACCTGACTCTGAGTGAGAGCACAAAACTGTTGGAGTTTTCTCTCGGTGACCTCACAGTCAAAGCAACAAGGTAACTGGAACTAATGAATAATATCTGGCTTATTTTTCAACAAATCTACAATCATTTAAAGAATGTTTTTCTCTCTTCTTCTACGCTCTCATAGGGATGGAAAACCGGTTTCTCCTGAACAGAAAAGTGTCTCTTTTGTAAACAATATCAGCTCCAAGATGTCATCGAGCATTAACGGTTCGTTTTACATCTTAAAGACATTTTCATTGCTTTATTTTTTATTCTTTTAACCAAACTTTGTTTTCTGTTCAAGGCTTCCTTAAAGAGAACGATTCCAAAGATACCGAGAGCCTTGCAGCACTTTGTCCCTTAGAGGTGGGTTCAGAAATGCATCTAAGCTTTCTTGTTATATCATCTTGTTGTGCACTTTAATAAAAACACTTCTTCATTTTCCCCATGAAGTGTTTAGAAAAAAATGTTGGTCATGCATTTGTGACTCATCAAAGCGAATTGTAGTGATTTACTGTCAGCTTACGTTTGTTTTGCTGCAAATGCAGGAAGATATCATAAAGCTGGATCTGGAGAAGCCACCGTCTGGAGGTCTCGGTTTCTCTGTAATTGGAGGTGAAAGAGGGATCTTTGTTAAATCCATCACACCAGGAGGAGTAGCAGAGTCCTCGGGCAAGCTTCTGGTCGGAGACAGGCTGCTGAAAGTGAGTTCAGTTTTACAATTTGATGCTGGGAATTTAAAGCATTGTTTACTCAAACTTTTTACATTCTTAATTTAACTTTACTTTTTTAAAATCTGATTTATTTATGCGAGTATTTTCAGGCTTGTATGTACTTAAACAAATTTTCTCTGCATGTTCAAGAAAATGCCCACCTTCCCTGAGAGTTTTATGAACAACTGTCTTCATCTTGTAGGTGAATGACGAGCTAATGACCGGAGTGTCCCACACTAAAGCAGTCACCACCATTCGTAAATCCAAAGGCCTGGTGCGTCTTATCGTATCAAGACCCCCTGACCAGAACTCAAACACCTACCTGGCTTATCTGCCCATTAACTCTGACAAGTGTAATGGCAACACAGGTAAAAAGACAGGCTTCAGTGTTCTTTTAACCTTGTTTTGTCGATATGTTTGCATTCTTTGACATTAGATTACAGCCTGTTATTGTTCTGTTAAAATCTTGATGCTCTTTTCTGATTTCAGATGTGAGTGAGGACAGCGGGGTGAAAAGTAAGCTGTGCACTCCACATGATGAGCTCAAATCCGGCAGCATTCCTTCCATACCACCAATAGGTACTATTTTTTACTCCCAGGATAAGTTGTTCAATTTGATAAAAAAAGTTCTTAGATGATAGGTCGGTAAACTTTCCATCTCCATGTCTGACAGACTATGAGGATGGTCCACTGGAGCTGAAAAAAGGGAGGGAGCAGACTGCAGAGCTTTCAGAGGATACAGACTGTGATGGATGGTCTTTACCTGAAGACTCTCCTGTGGTATAAATCAAACCGGCCGAACTTGATAAACACTGCTTTAAAATGTTTTTCATTTAATAAACAAGTCTCTTTTTTTTCAATCAATACAGAATTCCCGTAAAGGGACATGGCACGAGGAGAGTGTTGATGATCCAAGAAATGAAAAGTATGTATTTTCTCTAGGATATATCACTTATCACATTAAAGATTATACTTTTAATTCTGTTTCTGCCAAATCAGCAGCTATCTGCAAATGGGGGCTGGGCAGCCCGAGGAGGATGAAATAACGTGGGGAAGTGACGAACTGCCCATCCAAAACATGAACGCCAAATCAAAAGATGGTAAAACGAACTTTCTCTTGTCTCTTGTTTATCTTCTTCTGTCTGTGTCAGTGTCTTTGATTAGGGAATTTGTCGTAAATGACCATCAAAAGGTTTAAGAACATTAAATTTATTTCCATCACTTTATCAAACAGACAAGCCAATCATCTCAGAGGAAGAGCTGACCTCTTTACCCCTCGTCAAAGTGGTCCCTGATGGTCAGTACACAGGGCAGAGGCTCAGCACTGTGGTCCGCATGATGAGGGGCCTGCTAGACCAGAAAGTCCCGCTGCAAGAATTTGAAGTAAGATTCTTTGATTCCAGTACCTACTATTAAACTTTAACTCATTAGTATCAGCCAGGATTTACACATAAGCCTTCATCCAAACTGCTTCAAAGATGGCCTTGTACTTCTTTTGTTTGTGGTTGTCAATAAAAGCAAAACTTGTGAACATACATCAATAAACTTCTGCTTTCTTCCCTCACAGAATCTTCAGAACCTCCAGCCACTGGATGACTGCTTAGTTGGTCAGACTAAGGAGAACAAGAAGAAGAACCGCTACCAGAACATTGTTCCCTGTAAGAAAAAGCGAAAACATATGTTCCCCATTATGTATGCAACCCATTTAACGGTTTATTTTATTAGAGTAGATGTATATTAACATATCATAGTGCTGATATGCAGCACCCATCCATAACCATCCCGTTTCAAACACTTTTTTTGTCATTTCAGTTTTCTAAGAATTTCACCTAACAAGCACGTTACACAAACATCAGAAATAATTCGATTTTTCTGGTCATATCTTCTAGTTGATACAACTCGCGTTTTGCTCGGCAAAGATGGAGGTTACATCAACGCCAACTTTATTAACATGCCAGTGAAGGACGAGAACTTCATGTACATCGCCTGCCAGGGACCTTTACCCACCACGCTGGGCGACTTTTGGCAAATGGTCTGGGAGCAGAAGTCCAATGTGATCGCGATGATGACCCAGGAGGTCGAGGGCGGCAAAGTGAAATGTCAGCGGTACTGGCCGGACACGCCGATGACAGCAGAGATGGTGGATGACAGGTTACAGATAATGCTACTCAAAGACCAACATCTGGACAACTTCGTCATCCGAGTAATCGAGGTCAAAGATGTCCAGGTAAACATTTTCGACTTTTATTATATTCTAAACCTCTTCAAATCTTTAAATGGACACATTAATATCAGTATGTCTTTGTCTCCAGACTAATGAAGTCCAACATGTAACTCATCTGAACTACACCGGATGGCCGGACCACGGAACGCCCTCACAACCCGAGCAGCTGCTCACATTTATTTCCTACATGAGGCACGTTTATCAATCAGGACCCATAATCACACACTGCAGCGCGGGCATCGGCCGTTCGGGGACCCTCATCTGTATAGACGTGGTTCTGGGCCTCATCTGTAAAGATGCTGACGTAAGTCGGATAGCCTTTCTGTTATTTATAGGGAAACTTCTTTTTAAGACTGCAATCTAATCAGATGTGTTTTCCTTCAGTTCGATATTTCAAATGTCGTAAGGAATATGAGACTTCAGAGGCAGGGAATGGTCCAGACGGAGGTAATTTAATTTGTTAAGTAGCTCAACTCGAATGTTTTGGATAATTCATCATTTTGGCTCACATGTTTTCTCACTGTCTCCTCCTATCTATTACAGGATCAGTATATTTTCTGCTACCATGTGATCCTCTATGTCCTCAGATGCCTGCAAGCCGAGGAAAACGTCTCAGGATAGTAGGAACATCATATCGCTGTAACATAGATGCCGGGTGACTCTTTCTAGAGAGAAAAACACAAGAGTTAATATGGGGCAGAAGCTGCCAAGTTACACTACATTTTTTTTAATGCCTTAAACTATCCAGTTCCTTCAGAGGAAGTCCTTTTAAGAAGTGTATATTTTTATGTTTGCTTTTTACATTCTCTCTGGCTGCTACTCCTCTCAATGCATTTATGCAAGCTGCTGATTGTATTTCTTACTGTCACCCATGAGAACACTTTTTTTTCAGACTCCAGAATATATTAAGATGATTACAGAATGATCAATTATTTCATATTTTATGTGAAACTTTTTGTGTATTTTGAAGCCTATTTTGATGCTGGAACATGCCTTGACAGAATACTATGTCAGTATTTGCTATGTAAATCTGTTATACAGTAACTGCTCACTGCCTGATGCAAATGATGAAATTTTAAGTGTACATATTCATCTCCTGAAAATTAAACTGGATACATTTTAAATAGTATGTGTAGGATTTATTTTTCCTTTTTAAAAGATAAAGTTTAGAAAAAAAAGGGTAGGCTATATATCTCTTGTACACCAGAAATAAATGTAACTGCAAGTATTAGTAGCGCAGGCATTACCAGCAAAACTAAGTCTTTTACCTCACACCATGTTGGTGCCAAAATTTATGACTTCATCATTGCAAAACAAGTCCAAATGTGTAAAAACTTGGTTCGTGATAGTTTATTATCTTATCTTTCAGTCAAGCAAAAGAATAAAAAAACTAAAAAAAAAAAAGACTTGTGTTGCTCATTATATTTGGTCGCTCTTATGATGACCTGATTTATCAAATGAATACAGCTTAAAGGGTTCCACTGATGTGCAGAAATCTATCTCCATTAAAGATATCTTCCCCTAATGTTCCATTGTTGATTGGATTAGGGAGGTTGGCCAGAGTTTCTGTCCCAAAACACTTTTAAAGGTGCAGCTTGTAAGATTTACCGACATCTAGTGGTAAAAAGAGCACAGTTGGCCAAAGTTTTTCCAAACATGTTTTTATCATCCTTGAGTGTATCCACTGGCCTCAGATGTAGTGATGACTGCATGACAGGTTACTAATTCAACATTGTGTACTAAGTTCCTTTTAAAATGTTATTCATCCCATACAGTGCTTTAGCAGAGTTATGGGTAGTGTGGCACATTGCCCTAACTGTTGATGACTGGTCATAATCGTCCAATCATACACTTTGTACATGTCTGCATGGAAAAGTGCTTATTTCAAATTATTCGAATTAATTAATATTTCCACTAAATACATATTCATGTCACAGTTTGAAATAATGTATTACATCGGTGAAATTAGTATGAGTACATTTGAAAATAAAAACTCCAAGGGCCAAAGCATGGCTGTCTATCACCAGTACAAGGTCTCTGCTCTCAAAAAGAAACTCAGTTAAGCTCAAAGTTAAAGAATAGAAGATTATTTCCCTGCAGCAGAACATCCAGAAACTGGAGATTGAGACGTAAAGTGCTTCAAGTGATGACGGGGGGAAAAGTCAAGGGAGCTAAAATGCCTGGAGGAGGGCTGGCAGGATAAAGTCGGGCAGCTCAAAGCCCTACTCTGCAAAAAAGATAAGCAACTCAGCATGGCCATGAAAAAGAGTCCTGCCAAGAAATAAGACCACCAAGAAATGGAGTCAGCTCTGAAGGAAAGCCAACGAAATATGCAACTTCTCATACATGAGAAAATGGACTTTCAACATGGACAGTATCAGTGGAAGTTGTCTGGTGGAATAAATGCTTTGCAAATAGGTCAAGGTTCTGATTGTTTATCACAGTCACCCCCTGGAGGAGGAACATTTTAGTGAGCCACAAAAACTGAATATATACAACCTTTCGAGTTTATGAAGCATCGCTTTACAACCAAGAGGATCAATGGTCACACTAATGTGAACAGAAGTCCTGACTTTAATTCCTAACCTTGGCTAGAGCATTCTCTGATGAAGCCATAGGTTAATCTTGATTTTACTGGAAAAACAACTTAATACTACTGAAGTTATCCTGGCATAGTTTTTTCATAATGAAATACATCTAAAGGGAAACAGCTGAACATCAGCAATTTTCTATAGGTTTACTTCTGTTGCCCACAAGGTGACTTGTACTTGAAAACAGAAAACATCATTAAAGGCTACAGGGTGGTCTAGAGCAGGTGGTGGTATTCCAGATATGGGACTGTAATAATTCAGAATGACAGAGAACTTTGTGGTTTGATGTATCACACTTTTCTTCAGTGCGAAATTCAAGCTTCTGCTCATAATACAATGCAGCTTTAATTAGCAAAACCTGCAGGAAAATGAAAACTTAATAAAAATCTTTTATCGGTCCCAAAGGGAGCAAACATACTGGCAAAATAGTGGCAAAACTTTTTTTTTTGCATATAGAACAATGAAAGGGAGCTACATTTAGCAACAACTCTGTGTGTGTGTGTGTGTGTGTGTGTGTGTGTGTGTGTGTGTGTGTGTGTGTGTGTGTGTGTGTGTGTGTGTGTGTGTGTGTGTGTGTGTCTTTTTT
>JAVQJG010072186.1:0-25137 GCA_036024015.1 Craterocephalus amniculus | reverse complement strand
ACAGGAAAGGAAAATTGGCTCTTTTTATCCGTTTTTTCGTTTTTATTTGTAAATGGAAAAACAGATAAACGACGGTTTTTCCGTTTTTTTGTTTTTGACTTGAAACGAAAAAACGAACTGCCTGAATACACACGGACGGATAATGACCACTGGTTTTGTGGATTGTTTATTTGGTTGCCATGGTGATGGGGCACTTGCGCTGCTTTGCCAGAGAGAGGACATCAGCTGGTCAGCAGTAGTTTCTGTTGGCCGCTTCAGTGTGTTGCTCCTGTTTGCCACCGTTCATTGGTCACGTTAAGTTACAGTTTGCCTCGTTTAGGTTCCAGTATGTAGCTACATTCCAACACGCATGTAATCAATCACAAAATAAACCGGATCAAGCAAAACATTTATGCGCCTCATGAAGCGCGTCCATTAGACCGAATCCATCCCTCTCTTTAGCGACCAAGGACGTCTCTACAATCTGGGTGTTAGTGCGAATAATTTGGCATGTTTTTACTGCTAATTATGTCCTGTCTACAATAATGATGCTGATGATGATAATAATAATAATAATAATAAGAAGAATTAATAATTAATAATAATAAATAATAATAATAATAATAATAATTATTATTATTATTATCATTACCAGGAGGTCTCGAGCGATTTGGAGATAGTAACGGCACACAGGGAGTAGGGGAGGGAGAGCTGAGCGCACGATGAGCTCTCCTTCAGCCTCCATTGACAAATCAGGGGGATTCCCTGCAGGCTGCGGAGCAACTACTTAGAGTGCACAATTATTCTTCAGAAATATTAAGAATTTAAACACATTATCAGAGCAAACAACAATGTTCTTACTGCTGCAGCTTTAGCAGCAGGAAATTCAGACTTTATTGATTTAAAAACTGATTTGGCTTCATTATTTATTCATTCAACAATACAGGCCTAAACGTACAGCACCCTGATCACTTTTTTTTACAGCTTAAACGTATCAGGCTTTTATGACTATAGCAACATCAATAAAGTTATGGCCGCATTATAATTAATTAATTAAGTTTCAGAACTTTATAACAAAGAAGTGATTAGATTTTTGGTGTGATCTTGATAATCATCTGCGTCCATTCTGGGGATATCGGGATATTTTCCATTTAGTGCAGTAAAATCAAAATAACGTCCACAGTCACTTGTAATAAATAAGGTCTGAGTGCTCCAGCTGCTTCTATCTTCATAACTTCTCTTTATTTACTGATCCCATTAAATAAAGTCCAGTCCAAACAAGTCAAGAATAAGAACAAAACCTTAATTTCAAAGTGGTCAGTAAATATTTATTTCCTCATTAAAATATAGCATCTATTTCTAAAACCGTTTTCTATCCAAAGGTGGACAGGATGGGCAGGGCACTTTGTAAGAGAGCTGATTGGTCAGAAGGATCGAGCTTCCTACTCGGTGATCTCTTATCCAGAACTTAACCTTCTCCAGACCGGGATAACTGTTCAGTATAAGTTATGGTGATATATCTGGAACCGGCTGAATAAGACAGAAAACCCCAAAGTTAGCCTATTCTTAGTAATTGCTAAAGACAAAAATAAGGACTACCACGTGACCAGGATGTAACGTGTCCAAATGCCAGCCCCAAGATAGAACTAGAATCAGACAGACAGACAGACAGACAGACAGACAGATAGATTAATTTCTATGGACATACTTTAGATCACGTGACTGTCAAGTTTTTCCCAGGCATGGATTTAAAACATGGCGGACCTTCCTTCCCGTTTGGGGCAAAATTGCAATATTTTAATATAGATTGTACCTTTACTAAAATTCGCAAGCTCCATATAGTCTGGTCAGGAGGCCTGTTCAACCGATTTCCAAAATCCCAAATAAGTGGGAGCCAATCAAATTTGAGCTTATTCAAAGAGCCGGGCTCAAGGCAGTGACGTAGTGCTACTACGACTGGCAGCCATGGATGTATTATATAAATCTATTATACATAAATTATACAAAATTATACATAAATCTATATACTGATAAGTGAAGGTTTAAAGCTAATAAGCATTTGACATTTTCAATTTGAAATACAAGCCCAAAGTAATCCCTCATACTAATCAATTAATTTTTCATTTTTGAAGCTTTTTCTACTTCTGAATGACAATAAAGACTCAAAGGGGGGAAGAAATCAACCTCTGCCTCTATATGCGCCACCTCTATCTTTTTTTATGCTGTGTCGGCAAGGTGTCAAAATAACCCCATCTAGAGTGTTATATAAAATTTCCTGTACCCAGAGGGTGATCCGGTTCACCCCCAAAATCTAATCAGTTGGTCCCTATCCAATTTCAGAGTTTTCCTGAGAATGTCACCAAAATCTGTCCATTGCTTTGGCAGCAGTAACAATGCACAAGAAAATACAAATAGTCCAAAGAATAACTTCTCCATGTGGTCACTTACATCAGACGGTGAAATATTAACATAAAGTCACCTAAAAATACTAAAGATTTAACACAAAGTGTGATTATTAAACAAAGAACCTACACTTGATACTCAACATGCTGTCGTTCCATCTGAAGTCACCACTGATGGGTCAAACACGGATACTCAGCCTACCTGTGAAAGGTTGATGTGCTGTAGGCAGACGTCCAGCTTGTCCAGACACAGATCCAGGATGTGTGTGCTGGCCTTGAGCTTGGTTTCTATTGTTAATTCTTGAGACAGAGCAAGAAGCCGGCATGCATGTTGAGAAAGCAACTGATGCACCGCTCCAGAGCGGTAGCTCTCCAGGAACTGCTGACATGCTGCAACGTCCACAAACTTCACCTCCACCCCCAGGAATGGCTCAGCATCATGGAATTTCAGGATCTCGTAGCCGCCCAGACCTCCTGCAGAGTCTGACCACAGAAAACACTGGTTTAAAAATTAGACATTCTGGGAAATCTTCCTTTTTTTAGCACTAAACATGCCGAATAGATCCATACTGAGGTGTTCACCTGAAAGTGTCAGCTTGATGACTTTGAAAACAACAAACTTTCCCTGTGCGTCTTTGTAGAGAGAGAGCAGGTCCACACCGGGACAGAGTGACTGCAGAAACATGACCGCACATCCCGTCCAAGGGCCTCCATCCATAATTTTGTCCGCCATCCTCTAAACACAGTACAATTTATTTTAATAGTTACAGTGAAACAAACAAGTCAACAGGTGAGATAAGCAAAAAAAAGATTTGTTTTTCCTTTATGATGCAGTAAAATTAACAATAAGAAGGCTCTTTAAAGATCATTAGCAAAACATTATAATTACTGTGGCCCTATCAGATCACTGTCCATCTAAAACTATTAACTTAAGCAGCAGCATCTCATTTTCAGATTATTCAGCTAAAGTTGAGGATTTCATTGCATAATATTCATCATTAAATACAAACTTTACCAGAGTTTCGAGGACTGCAAGACAGTTAGTTGGTCATACGACTTAAGTAAATGGTTATTGTGATGATACACAAAATAAGCAATTTAATCACATATGCCTCTGAAAACTTTCATATGTATTATTATTTCCTGAAACATAACAGATTAATTATAATGCAATTTAAAACACAACATGATGGTTTTATATAATTTCTGAAGGTGTTTGTTTTGATTATACCTCAAGTTGAGATTATAAATATCAGATGGTTTCACTTAGGGATGTAACGATACTTCGAAAATCGATTCAAAATCAATTCAAACTGATTTAAATGACAATTGATGTAGAAAAAAGGAAAATCGATTTGCATGCTATGCAGATTAAGTACAAAACAACTCCTTTAATTAATAAAAAGATCTGTGATAATTTCCATATCTATAATAATTATTTGTCCAGTGTTAAGTTTTGTTAGTACAACAGGCAATAGAAGGTCACAGTTTGGCAAAAGGCAAAAATAAGAAAAAGACAATTCATTTTTCCATAAAAAAACTAAGATATATTTTAGTATAAAAATCAATCATAAAAAATCGAAATCAAGAACTTAAAATCAAGAATCGAATTGTGACTTCAGTGAATTGTTACATCCCTAATTTTACTCCTTTAAAATCACCTTAATCCAAACAGCGAGAAATAGTCGTGTAAACTGACTAAGCACAACTCATTGCTCTCTAAGAAACCATCCAGTGGTTGTGACCTCAGTCGACCTCATACCCCCACCTTTTTTCTTTTGGCCCTTTAGAAACCCTCATTGCATAAAAACATGTTTTAATCTCAGTCTTCCCCTCCCCCAGTCCATCCTCTGGCTGCTGTACCCTGGGTGAACCAGCGAGTCCCACTGGCTCTCTCTTGGTGTCGTCTCCATTTGCCCTGCATGGAAAGTGCCTCCTCTGAGCGGGATTATAATGCATTTTTCTCATATTTCACTAATTCACAGTAAGCTTGCTAACTGGGTCTACAGGAATGTCCACAACTTGGCCAGTATATAACTATATATGATCCTATTTACTTGCACTCTGGTAGTATAATGTGAGATCAGTTCACCAGCTGTGTGAGGATTACTGTACATGATCACCACAAGTATAAAATGTATCACTTATCTTTTGACGCCAAAAGGTTACTAGTATTACCTAGACAGTTCATGTGATGTTTGGAGTCTGAACCATGTAAGTACACGCTTCCTCAAATTAGTAAGCTAACCTTTTTGTGAGGTTTGTTTTATATTGTTGTCTGTAGTGGCTTATTCCATACAGTAGTTCCAGATGTACACCACGCAAGCTTAAAGATAACAGCTTAAAATAAGCAACATTCACTCCATTAAATATAATAGGACCACCAATCCTAAGAACTTTTTGCCTTGTAAGTTTGCAGCCATTTTAATACATTAATTCACAAAATGCAAGAAAATGGTCACATGGATTCCCCAGCTGACATTTATATGTTTATATATGTTTATTCAATAGGATAAACCCCTTGAGATGCATCCTCTCATTTTCAAGGGGGTCCTCAATATCTCCAAAAATAAAAAAAGAACAGATGAACAATACAGATACAGTACATGCAAAGCAAGTATAATAAGGAATATATATAAGTATATATGCAACACCATAAGAAACAAAAAATAAAAAATAAATACTCACACACACAGCCAGTCATACCATTCGTACAATATACAATATACAGAGCTCTCTAAATTTAAAACAAATAAAAGTTAATCATAATTTGATACCAACAGTAATATAAACAGGAGGAGTCAAAAACAATTACATACAATTTGCAAATGATGAGCAAGGGCATTTCTAAAAAAATGGACATAGCTTATGGAACGGATCGAGGGTGGCAAATTGTTCCAATCAGAAGGGGCTTTATATTTAAATGAAAATCGCCCAACCTCCTTAAATATTTGAGGAACAACAACAAAAAATTTGTGTTGTATGTCGTAACCTATAAGAAGAACTGAACGGGATTAAATATTGTTTTAGATATTCCGGATAGCTAACATTGATACATTGAAAGATAAATAATAACCAGTGAAATTGTCTTCTAGCAAATGGAGTGAACCAGGACAGTTACTGATACAGTACACAATGGTGTGTTCCAAAACGACAACGAAGAACAAACCTGCACAGACTGTTATATACAACACTAAGTGGTTGTAGAGTAGTAGCAGTAGTATTTCCCAGTTTGTTTTCCTTGACTAATGTTCCAAACCCTAAAACACATTGTATGCTAAAAAACCCAGAGAAACTATATTGAAAAGTGATGTAAAATATGATATCATTATATAACTGAGTCACAATGATATAAAATACAATGAAAGAAATCTGTTGTGTTATGTAATGGACAAGCTGTTTTCCTATTACTATGTAAAGTTCAATATAATGTAACAGCCTGTAAATGGAGCTGTGCTGAGCTTTTTCTGTATATATTTACAACAAGAAAATGAAAGCTGGATGACACTTTGGCAAATACAACAGGAAGGACAAACAGCCATTTATCAAAGTAGAGTCCAGAAGAAAAAAAGAAAAAACCTGGAGCCTGCCTATGTTTTGCCATCAAGGAAGGTGTGCTGTGTTTATCTATTCTACAGAGGCTGCCGTTCTGCGTAATTCGGCAACAGTCGAGTAAAAATACAAAGTGAAAAGTGAAGCGTACTGAAGACAGCAGCTGTGAGCCTCACTGCAGATATGTTGACCCCCATTGTAATAGATGTCAGCCTGGCTATAACCTGCTATTTTCCTAGATGAGAGTAGGAATGAACGACAACAGTTCTCTTGGGTGTTAGCCAATTTCCAAAGGCGCATGCAGCTTATCCGCAGCAAAAGAATCCCTCATGACAGAGAAGGGCGACTGATGAGGCGAACAACACGAAAGCTTGTTTCAGGAAACTTAGGAAACCGCAGCTCAAGCGTGAAATGCATATAAACTTGATTGTGGAAAAAACTGCTAGGATATTTCCAAAGCAGTACAATGGCAAAGGTAGGTTATATTATTCTATTACAGTCGCTGGCTAAAGTGTTCAATTTCTCCTGTTTTCTTCCCTTACACACTGTAATTTATATTGATTCTGGAGGGATTTTATGCCATGGATCAGCACAGAATAGTCTGACTTTGTTAGGTGAAATGAAAAAATAAACTAATATAGTAAAGATTTTTAGTAAAGACACATAAACAAATACATCAATGAAGATACAAATCAATAAATACTTAAAATGAATTTTTAAAAATTTTAATTTAAAGAGTTGTGCATGCTTTGGTAATCATCCTTTTTATGAAAGCCCCCAGTGAAGTCTGGTAATAAGGCCTGGTGCTACCAAATGCCTTGAAGAGTCACATCACTTAGTCACAATAAATAAGGGTCCACCTGCTGTGTGCAATCTAAGCATCTCATAAATCTGGTATACACCTGTCCTGAAAGGCCCCAGGGTCAACAACACCACTTATCAAGAGGCACCATTAAGCAAATACCACCTTGAAGACCCAGGAGCTCGTGACAAACTTCTGGATATTTATGAATTTTTCTATATTGTCAAACATTGATTTGTCATCCACGGCATCAGTATAACATCATATCATGACATTATGAAATATGAAAGTTAGCATTAAGATCCTTAAAAGAAAAAACAACAAACATGCAGATGGAGGCACCAAATGACAAATGACTAGAACACCAGCGGAGCTGAAAGGACCACTACTAGTTATACACAAAAGAGCTGCCAGAAAAAAATCTAAACATTTGATTTTTCAGCTGCTTCAAGGCACAACAGTCTCATTGTGGCTCCAAAGACACTTCAATGTCTAAAAGTGAGTCCAGCCAAGAAACAGTGATGCCCCTCGCTGGCGCATCTAATTATTCTCAATCATCTAACTAACTGGCAATAATTTTTCTGTCAATCAAATGATAAGCCAATCCACAAAGAGGATATATATTCAAAACAACTAATTGTTTTCTTTGCCCCATAATTGTCAATAACTTCATCCTAATCACACTCCCCTCTCCCAGGCAAGACAGCAGTTATTTCAGAAAGTAGACAAAAAAAAACCATTAATATTACGTCTTACATTTAGTATTTACAGTAAAAGCATGTCTAAAATGTTGTTTTCTAATATGCATTTATTTTTAAACATGGATGCCACGGTCTCATAAACGACAACAACATGCTCTCTATTTGAAACTAACTAAAATATAACCTGATGCATGTGAAGTGGGTGTATCTTACAGCAGCATACACATGGTTACCACACCGCGGTGGTAGGGTGTGGCCTCTGCTCAGCTGTAAGGGAAGAGGTGGTTCAGGGGCAGGTGAGGTTAATGAATGCATCTGCAGGGCATTGTCTAATCAGTTTTCCTCTCTCTTACACAGAGGTGTGTGGAGACCCTGGAGACTGCTTGGGTGCCTGGCTGTGTTTATGCTGTCATAAGTGCTAGATGACAGAGCCTGTGCGTTTCTGTCAGCCTGGTCCTGCAACGCAGGCAGTGGTTTATGTGAGTAAGGTGATTGTTGGCATAAAGAAAACTGTGCTTGATCATTAAGTTGCATTGAGCTGTATCTATGCTGAGGGAAACCATGGTAACAATGACAACCGCTTCACACGAGGTATGAAATCTGTTGTTAGGGTAATTAGTTCATTTTTTTCCATCAGCCATTCTTTCATTAAGTAAAAGGTAAATGCAGCTCTGCAGCTCAATGGGAGCAGAGCTATATTTAATATAACACTTATGTTGGCTTACTACAGCATCTAATGTCACAGAGACTGATGTAAAATGGGTTGATAATTATTTAATGAATATAACATTATGAGCAGTTATTGATATCTTAAAATCAGCTCTGTGCTAAATGAAAACAAGTTATAAACATGGCTATAAGAGTAACGGTGGATCTTTGCACTTCTGTGGAAATTAAAAGCATCACCGAACTCTTTGTACTTAAGCATATTTCTGAAGAAACTTCACAGCTGTGTTGTACTAAGATGGTGAGGAGAAACGTTAGTCATGCACAGCTGACCTGCAGTCCTGAGATGAAGTCCACATGAAGCATCAGTGGCTTGTAGTTGTGTAAAGACTAGGCATCCATTTGTCCTAAACACAGTCACATTAATGTTAAAAATATTGATAATTCCCTCTGATTATACTGGCCAAAGAAACATGGCTGATTGATGGACAATATAGATTGTTTTGTTTGTTTGGCTAAGAAATGTCAAATCTAGACAAAGGAAGGGATGAAGACAAAAAAAAAGGGAGTAAGTGAGCTGCAAGTTTGTGGACGCTTGTGTGTGGAAGTTTGGAGGAACACACATAAAACAAACACAGATCCACTATACATCACTCAAAACAATAAGAATGGCAATGCAAGAGATCAGACAGTCAACCACACAACTCGTCATTAAACTGGAAGCACTTAAATTCAAAAATCTAGATCTATCCTTAAAAACAAGTGCAAATCACCTAAAGGTGCCACACAGTATCTCGAGTTAGTAAATAGTCTACAGGGATTATGTAAACAATAAACAGGAACAATAAACACAAAGCTTCATAGCCTCACAATCCATGGAGCTGATTTAAAGAATAACTTGGGCAATTAAATGAGATTATGTATGATAAACAAATGTAAAAAGCTATTTAGAATAATACACTGAGTTTGTACAGGATGGAAAGAAAATGTCCCATTTTTTCTGTCTTCTGTTCTTATTGCTTTGTTGTTGGATGAACTGTGTTACTGTATGGGTGAAGGTAGCATCTATTTCGTTCTACTGTATATTTATATACTATTGTGCCAATATACTGAACATTTATTTACTAGGAATAGGAGGTAGACCAAGTGAATTCTTAATTCTGCCTGTTTTCAAATCATAATGATATAAAGGAAATTTACAGAAATTTTAATTATGATTTTTGTTTTGGTCTTTTTTTTGTTGTTTTGTTATTAAGTGCATACTTCTATTTCTCGTTTCTCTTTTTCTTTATTTTCTTTTATGAAATAAATCTAAATTAATCTAATAAACAAATGTAAAAATCTCTTTAAAAAGGAAAAAAAATTGTTTTAACAGGTTCTTGCAAAGCACTGGCATAATTGGAAATCAACAGAAAAATTATTAAATAAAAATTTGATGGCTCTAGCTTATGAGGGGTGATGTCCACAATATAACAGCTGAATCAAATTAAGAGGGAATCTTTTCAGTTATGGATTGCACAGGATGGATTGTATGGATTTACTTTACAGCCAGTGTGAACAAGGGAATGAATACAGTTGCATCAAACAAATTTGAGTAACATAGTGGAATTTGAATACGACTATAAGAAATATTATGAAATGTAAACCATTCTTTTCAATAAAAAACCTCAGGTTTGTTAAAAACTATAAAAGGATATTTCAGTGAACTTTCCTGAACTATTCCTTTACTAAAAAATGACAAATTTTAGAGAACCTAACACGCTTGGTAATGACATACCACAATGCTTTGGTTTCCATTCTACAAGTCTGTGAAAGTTGACTGGTGGGAAGGAAAATTAGAGTCAAAAAGAAATTAAATCCTCATTGTATGTTGTTATGATGGAGAAGACAACATTTAAAATATCAGTCTAAAATTTCTCAATGGTGTTCAGTAGTAACTAAGAAGAGAGTGGAATATGAATAACTTAATTTTCCTACTCATAGGATGATTCAGGGAAACTTGTTCTCCACAGAAGAAAGCTCTGACATCTGAAGAAACACCACTACAATCAGAATATAAATGTTTTATTACAGGATAAAGGTAATCATTTTGGATAATTTTACATTTATAAATAAACCTTCCCTCTAACGGCGCATGTGGACTCAAATCATGCCAGAAAACAAAACCACTACTAAATCCATATAAACTAATGGGTTTCACATTGTTTTGAAAGTCTCAGATCTCCAGTCTCCGGTTATATAGAAGTAGTGACACATGATGATGATCAATCCATCAAGTGCATTTGATTACCAGCATCCGGCTGCTACTTGCTCTGTTTCTATGAAGCAATTAAGGGCAGCGATCTTTAACTATTGTCCTTGAGGGCTACTGTCCTGCAAGATTTGTGCACTTTCCTGCTGCAACACACTAGACTTTACTGAAACTGGTCCAATAATTGTCCAGTTTTACACAGTGAACCTTTCATTAGTCAGGTGTGTTGTGTGTAAAACCTGTAGCCCTCAACGACCTGAGCCTAAGATTCTTGAGTAAGGGTGGGTTATCTAAAATATATAATAGTTATGTGGAATACATTAAATGTTGATCATTTACATTTACCTCATTTTAAGACCTATACTGGTATGTGAAGCCACAAACCTGAAAAGGGGTGTACCTAGTTTTTCACAAGGCTACAGTTTCTCTTTCATCAAGAGACCTGTGTAAACATTGTGCTACTTTTGATGCACATCTCTAATCTATACGAATACAATGCAAACTACAAATCTATACTCGTGAATTAATTATGTACAAAACAGATACAGTAAATTAGCGGTTGCTACGCGACTCAGATGTGCAGCTCCAGGTGAATTTTCGTTTATAATAAAAGTTTGCCAATTACTTGTCACCGGCTCCGACTTTTACCAACAATTCGACAACAGCGTTGATTCTAATTAGCTAACCAGACATATAAACTATGTATTTCACTGTGCTGACTTGTCGGAACTTTGTTTATGTCGTTTTGGGTGAGTTGCACGGGTCGTGCTACCTCACGTACAGTGGATATAACTGCCGTAAAATAGTGCAAACCATTCAAAGGTTTACTGAGCAACTTAAAGGTAGGGAAACAAACACACACGGCTTCTGTGTAATTTGTTGACTCGTTGTGGGATCAAACTTCGTTAAGGTTCGTGAAAACTTACCTTAAAAACTTTTAAATTTTGTTCGGTGACGCTTCCTTCTCAGGAATCACAACCACTGACACAGAAATAACTTCCTGGCCTACTATTGGTTTAGAATAAATCAAAACTCACTCCAATTGGTCAAAGCCGGCACGCTGCCTGGGGTAAAACTATCCAGGCAGGAAGTAAGTTTTTTCTCCCTTAAACGCATACTTTCGTATGTAGGCCAAAACAGTTGACTAATATTTGCCGAAATCATTTCCGCCGAATGACTCCTCACGACTGAAGTGCAATCATTTGCATCAGAGTTTAAAATAGGCTTGAGTGAAACAATGAAACACGACATCAAAAAGTGCAAGGCGACACAGTTTGGTCAAGTGACCAGGCCTGTGGTGTCAGGGTGATACAACTAGTTGTTTCCTGTTAAATGGTGTGTCTGCGTAATACATTCCTTACTGTGGGCACAGTTGCAGCTATAAAATCGGTCAGGATGGTTTTAAGAGAAAACAATACATAATTTATTGTTTATATATTTTGTCATATAATGTGATCAACAAAAAAAGAGAAAAAGCAGACTTGTCTTCCAGATCAAGATTTTCTCCTTGCACTTCTATGCCAACCTTTTTACAAAATCAATCTATTTTAATTAGTTTAATTAGATTATGAACAGAATATGGAGTCACCCATTTCCACTCTGTCAGCTCCTTTAAGCATGGATATTCCTGGGCTCATGATTGCAAGAAGCCCCCACACCTCCTGTATACACGCCTATCACCCTAGAGTAGTTAAAACCTCTGGACTGAAATATAGGGACTACAAAAATGAGTATTTTTGTGGTTGTCAATAATTAGGAGGCTCTGCACAACTGTTTGGGTTAATTTTCCATCATTTAGGTCACGTTCAATCTCCTTTAATTGTGTCACAATTTTAAAATTTCTTTGTGGTTGTGTCCCCACCTTTACTTTCAGTTTCTTGATAGTGATTTTGTGTCATTCTTAGTCTCCTGGGGCTCTGTTGTCACAGCCTATGTGGTGCTGAACAACTTAATGGTACTGAACTCTTTTTCTCCAAAAAAAGACACATTTCCACATATGTCACTGCAAATAGCATAACAGCAATGACATAAAAATGCCAAGAAACCAAATACTTAAAACCATGTAGATATTTATTCATAGTAGACAAAAGAAAAATCGTAAAACTCTCTGGAAGCAGAACTGCCTTCAGAGGAGCTTTTGTGGTTGACATGTTTGACAAATTTGAGGGTTTCTTTGTCTCTGTAGACGAGTGCGAGGGAATTATCCTCTGGATACACTGTCAGAAGCTGTGAAGAAGGCAGAAATAAAGTAATAATGAGATCTGCTTCACTTTGCCAGCACGTGCACTGAACTGCTGACAGATGTTATTAAAACTACTCACCTCTTCATCCTCCTCATTAGCAACATAACATGTGAAGCCCCCAAACTCTGGCTCCCAGTCTACAAAAGACAGTTACGATTTTTGTACGCATTTTATTGATTTTACACTTAATTCCCACATTAGTGTTCATGTGTGTCCTCACCTGTGTAGCCAAAAGGTAGCACAAGGTCTAAAGCGTACTCAGCCCGTGCTGCTTCTCCATCGTGCAGCAAAGTGTAGCTGCCACGAGACCATCGACGCACTTCTCCACAACACACAGGCGTACTGGGCTCTAAAGAGTACAAAGGTTAAAGCAAATAAAAACCCAATGCCAGAAAGCACACAAAACCCCAAATAAACCAGCACACAGTTGCTCACCTTTTCCTACACTTGCATTTGCTGATGATTCAGCTGAAGATCCTGCTGCTTGCCGCTCCTTCTCTTCATCTTCATCATCAGCAGGACACAAGTAATGCAAGGAAAGGCCAGTGAAGTTGGACAGCAGCAGAAACAAGGCCTCTGAACGAAGCAGCTCCCAGCACATACTCACGCACTGAGGCAGTGAGTCCAAACAGGCCACTTCATAACATCTGAAAGCACACACACGAAGAGTCCAACACAAATACATCATTTCATAGATGATCCGTCAAACATTACCTCTTATTGGGCGGACCTCTCTTCTTCCACTGAACCTGAGCTTGTTGCAGCGCTTCACTCACCTCCCTGAACTTCTCCTCCTAAAGAAACAAACATTTAATCAGAACAGCAACTGGACACTGAGAATGAGGAGAAAAACGCAAAGAGTTACCTTGAGAAAATCTTTGAGTTGAATTTCAGAGCTGTCTTCAAACTCCGTCTGGATCTTCTCTTGATAAGAAATATCCAAGTAGAGTGGATTGATCCACTCGAGCAGCAACGTCTCCTGTCAGGAACACAAAGAATAAAAAACTTATATTTTTGTTTTTGAGTAGATGAAACAATCAACGTAACATCAGAGGTGCTGTATACATTATATAATCTTATCCTGAAACAATAGAAACCTTGTCTATCACTTTGTGTCGTTATTGTGATTTATGTTGGTCATGTTTTTATTATGTGCTTACTGCATTATTGATTTTCTTTGGTTTATCGGTCTTAATGACCATTGGATGTTATTTTGCCTTTTTATGCATTTTGATCATGTCACATGCTTTCTATTATGTTGTTCTTAGATGGGACTGCAGATGAAAATTAGCCTGGATGGCTAAATCTGGCATATTTATATGGTGAACCCTCTGTTGATTCATATCTTAAATAAATAAATCTGAACTCACTGTGACTAAATTATGTCAGATAATATAAAACTTTGGAAAAAAAGCGGCATAATTTGTTTTAAACTCACGTCTCTTGGCAAGTGTGGACTCCTGGTGATAGGCGGCTCTATGTGACGAGGAGGTCGTTCCAGAGAGGGTCCGTGGAACCAGCCGCTAAGAGACAGGCGACACTTGTCCTGTGACAAAACTTCGGACACCTGGAAAATACACAGCACATAATTCATACTTAAAATACTATACATGCTATACACTTTATTAACACAGATAAGCAGAGCATTTATTCTCACCTGGTGAAAAGAGACGGGTGAAACCTCGAAAAGTATAAGTGTGTTCCAAGAGGGTGCAATTGACTTCACTATATTCTGTGGCTGGAAATAGCCTGAAGACGAGATTAAAAAATAGAGCCGATTAAAAGTGCACACACCTGGAGTTTCACACTCACTGTGGGATACTCACTGTCAGTTGTGTAAAGGTCGAGGGCTCCTCCATCGCTGCTCTGCCATGGAGGTACAAGATACAAAATGAAAGCAACGCGCCTCCCCTCCAATTCATCGTCATGACACAAAAGAACATCTACAAAGAAAAGAGAATGTGATATATAGAAAAAATGGTAGCTTGAAATGCAGATTTCTGAGTTTGAGGGCAATCTCACCTGTGTATTCATATTTAGCACAAGAAATATCCACTGTGGGCTCAAGCTCAACCCCCAGCACACCCCCGAGCCACGTACGGAAACGCCCAAACAGTGCTGCCCTTAAGAAGCAAATACATGAATACTGTGAAGTCTATAACTGTACTGTGAGGTGACAGTAACATTACACATCATGTGAAATGATAAATCTACTAAACCTCCCCACACAGACTCACTAGTCGACTGTCTAAAAGCTCTCTGTGACATTTGTTGCAACATGAATAATAGATTAGCACAAAGGGGGGGCATTATTGTATATTTAATTGCAGTATTTCATCTCCAGGGATGTTTTTTTAAGTGGGACTAGCAGCACATAGTCAGGTCCAGAAGATAAAATATGTTTTATCATCTATACTGTGAAGTGCCATCCTGTCGGTTACAACATCTGACTAAATGTCAGCACAATGTGGACCTCCACACATCCCAGAATTAATCCTGCTACTCCCATCAGCCATCACATCATCTCCAAACATCAGTGACCCAGTTACACCAGCAGCCACACATGTCCACTCCACCATAGTGTCACCAGTGCTTCACTACATCTCCAGTTAAACTGACAGTGTTCACATACATGAAGATGTCTGTTTGACATTTAAATGCTTTAGTTCTCTTGCCTTTGCACCATGTTGGGAGACTCTTCATTTACTTGCTTTTGTTAACAAGAAAAGAAATAATCTGCCATCATGAGTTTCCCCCATAACTACAGGCAAGAACTGTAATGTTTAAACTCTCTGCTGTAATCACAGCTATTCAGAACAAATAAACAAACAGCATGTTATCTGTCAACGCAGAGTTCTTCACATTTCTTCATTATCGGGGTGAAAGATGGGTCTCACTAGCATCAACATGGATTCTGACTTGATTTACACACATGGATCTTCATTAACTTTTTGGACTCCAGACATCTTGGCAGGTCTGGTGGCTCAAAATAACATATTTCCAGTCATTTTTCTGATTTCATGTTGTGGTGACCTACAATGCAGAATAATCTCGAAACTAAAACAGAAGACAGAAAACAGCAGTGTGCAATTATATAGATCATCCTGTGCAGACAAATACAAAGAATAACAGAACCGTTACGTGGTGAAAGTAGAAAATGTTAACGATGACTTTCACTCAACATCAAATAAAGGAGGTGGACTACTTATGAGGCAGGGGTAATCTCTGGCTCCACCTGGTGGACTGGATCAGTCAAGGGGCTGATCCGATGAATAATTCATGTCATGTCAGCCCTGCCTTTACCTCACACATGTGGGCGGTGGGTAGAGTATAAAATAAAAACTTCACAGTTTTCTTTCAGGATGCATGAGCTAAAGGGGAATTTCGCTGGATAGGTTGTATGTTTCCACAATTTACCAGGATCCAATAGAACTGCTCCACCTTGCAAGTTTCCTTTTCGAGGCCTGTATGGTTCAGTTTGTGTCAACACCGACACGGAACAGCAACATCTTTACCACACACTTAACATTAAAGGAGAAGTCCACTTTTTTGCAAGTGGGGCCTTAATTGTGATGTAAACTGAAGTGTACTGGACACCTATGGTACTTTTTGGAGATTCGGATCCTTCCCTGAGATATTTGTTTCAAACGGCAAACACCAAAATGCCATACATGGAACAGTATTGGGCGTGCGTTTGCGATACTGAATCAGTTAAAAATCAGCTATTTGTTGAACTGTCTGTGTAAATACCGTAGTATTCATTCAGTCCCAGTGCCTTTTTTAATTTTTACGCTCCTGGGCTGAGAATAAAACGATATTTTTTACAGCGTCGGGGGCGTGACGTCACCTCCGCACGCAGCCAGCCATTAGCGACCTCACTTTGTTTACTACAGCTGGCGTTCAGAAGAAAGCACTGGCAAGCTAACGGAGGCTAACTTTTCAACAACATGGTAGAAGAATTGGAATCGGAATTGGAAATAGAAGAAGACTTTGAATATGACGGCCGTCACTAACGGTTTGAGCCAGAATATACGGATGAGGAGATATCGGAAAGGAGGAGGCAGAGACAAATATCTCAGGGAAGGATCCAAATCTCCAAAAAGTACCATTGGTGTCCAGTACACTTCAGTTTACATCACAATTAAGGCCCAACTTGCAAAAAAGTGGACTTCTCCTTTAACCTTTTAAGATCAACAAACAAATTCAAACAATGCACAAAGATGGCCCAAGTATTCAAAGAATGCAGTTGTTCTGTTTTGATTTTAGTTGTTAATCAAAAAATCCTACATGATCCTCTGTGAAAAAGTAATTGCCCCCTTGTTAAAAGGTGATGTAATTTTGATTGATCGTAGTATTGGGGAAAGTTGAGTTCAATTTCATGGCCATACCCAAGCCTGATTGCTGCCAGAAATTTTAAACCAGGAATATAAAACCTGACAAGGCGAGGTAGGCCATGCGTGACACTCATCTTAATGCCAGTGAGCTTCAAGACCAAACCAAAAAGAGGATTGAAGAGATATCTCAGTGTGGGAAAGGATGCAGAGCCATTGGAAACTCTTTGGGACTCCAGAGGAGCACTGTTAGAGCCATTATTCATAAATGGAGAAGGCATGGCACAGTAGTGACCCTTCCCAGGAGTGGCCGACCTACCAAATTTACTGCAAGAGCACAGTGAAGACTAACAGCAGAAGTCACAAAGGACCCAAAAACCACTTCCAAACAACAGCAAGTCTCACTTGCCTCAGTTAATGTCATTGTCCATGACCCCGCCATCAGAAAGACACGAGGCAAAAATAGCATCCATGGAAGAGTTCCGAGGTGAAAGTCACTGTTGACAAAAAAAAAATAAATCAAAGCCCGGCTCAGTTTTGCCAGAACTTTCCTAATGCTTATGGGAATTTGTCTTCTGGACTGATGAAACAAGAGCTGAACTTTTTAGGAGAAATGCATCCCATTACATCTGGTGCAAAAGGAACACTACATATGACAAAAAGAACATTGTGCCTATTGCAAGACATGGTAATGGAAGTGTGATGGTCTGGGCCTGTTTTGGTGCTTCAGGACCTGGGCAACTTGCTGTGATTGATGGAAATTCTGCTCACTACCAGGAAGTCCTGGCTAAGAATGTTTGGCCATCAGTTCTCGACCTCAGGCTAAAGCACACCTGGATTCTGCAACATGACAACGATCCAAAGCACACCAGAAAGTCCACTTCTGATTGGCTAAGAAAGAACAAAATGAGGGTTTTTGAGTGGTCTTGTCAAAGTCCCGACCTTAACCTGGTTGAGATGCTGTTGCATGACCTTAAAAAGGCTGTTCAGGCCGGAAAGCCATCCAATCTGGTTGATCTTAATCAATTTTGCAGTGGGCCAAAATCCCATCACAGCAATGTGAAAGACTCATCGCCCCTTAATGGAAGCGCTTGAATGCAGTTATTGCTGCAAAAGGTGGTTCAACCAGCCATCAGGTTTAGGCGGGCAGTTACTTATTCACATGGGTCTTTGTGGGTTCAGATGTTTTTTTCCCCTTAATTGAATAAATTGACACTGAAAACTGTATTTTTTTTAATACTTGGGTTATCTTTGTGTATTGATCAAATTTGTTTGATGATCTGAAAAGGTTAAGTGTGACAAAGGTGCAAAACATTAAAAAATCAGTAAGGGGGCTAAAACTTTTGCACAACACTGTATATTAGTGGCAGCTGAAAAGGAGACTCTTCATTCCAGGCAACATGTTTCTGATCTGGTGTCTATATTCAGTGAATCTGTTGAATTTTAGCCTCAAACTTATGTTCTCAGTTGACACCTGAGAGCTAAAACTCCTGCTGTTTTAGCTCACCTGTTTGAGATGATATTCTGCATCCCTTGGTTGGAAGCAGTGGTTATTTGAGTTACTGTTGCCTTTCCATTGCCTACAACCAGAACGACCTCAGACATCAACAAGCTATTTCCATCCTGACCATTGCTGCTCACTGGATAGTTCCTCTTTTTGGACCTTTTGGACCATTCTCTGCAAATCTAAAAGATTGTTTGTGTGTGAAAATCCCAGAAGATCAGTTCCTACGAGCCCATCTGGCACGAACAACCACGCCACATTAAAACTCAGTGAAATATTCTTTCTTCCTTTTTCTGATGCTCACTTTAAACTTCAGAAAGCCATCAGCCTGCATGTCTGAATGCACTGCTGTCATCTGACTGGCTAATAGGTTATTTATATTCACAAGCAGTAGTTCAATTGTACATAATAAAATGGCCTGCGAGTGTAAGCACAGCCAAAGTTTCAAACAAACACTAAAAACGTGAGGCAGGCCTCACACATGTAAACTACTAAACAGAAAGCTGTAGCCATGTTTTGCCTTCATTCTACTATTCTTTTTGTGTTTGTGTGTGTGAAAGCATGTGTGCATTTCTGGTCAAAGGATGTAGTTCCTGCTTTTGAAATCTTATTTCCACTAAAGGGAAATCTTTATATTAGATGATTGAGCCAAACTCAGGACAATAGCTGACTTCCAGCTTTGTGGCAGCAGTTTGGGGAGGAGGCTTTCCTGCCTGCATGACATTGTTCCCTTGGCAAATGCCACAAGGCACGAGCCTCATCCAACTTTAAAGAGGACAAGCTTGAGTTGCTGACAGCGTTCCCAGATGTCATCCCATTCCAGCACGTTTGGGATCAGCTGGATTACTGCCCAGTGACCAGGGTACTGGTGTCAGATCTTCACTTGTCACGTATAGCCGGAATGTTCCACCATCCGCTAACCATTGACGCTGCACAGTTCCCCTTTGTCATTCTCATTTCAACACACACACTCTCTCTCTCACACTCACATACACATAATATAAAATCTCACGAGGATGTACTTAACAACTAAAAACAGGAAGTTGCTCACATCCCACTACACATTCCAGCCCTAACCCTCCACATACACTCATTTAACAGCTAGAACAAGGCAGGGATGGACAGATGATAGAAAAAAGGAAACGGCAAACCACCCGTTTAACGCTCAGTGCTCAGGAATGAATGAAATGCCATCTGTGTCACCCAACACTCGCTCGCCATTGGCGCAGAAGAATTCTGTGGGTGTCGAAGAATGCTGTGATTGGCTGGGATGGACCTCTGGAGCCGTTTGAATTGGACAAGTTTCAAGCTGCTGTGTAATTTAATAACAGAGTGACTAACGGACTTCTTCCTCTACTAAGTGATTTAAAAAATTGACTTACGGGAAGACCAGCACACAGGGTCCGCCCTCTTAGATTTGACTTTGTTTCCTTTTTTTCATTTGAATTCACTCAGAAAAGCCAGAATGGGATTACAACAGACTGAGTCATCAGATGTTGTTAACAGAGGTTGCTTTTTTAAAAACTACAATGCAAAGAATAAACGCACAAGCAGTCAGGTCAAGTTAATGTTAAAAACAGAAGGGAAACAAGGAAAAGGGTTAAAATAAATCACCAATAAAACAATAAAGTCACACCACAGGCACAACACTACAAAGTTGCCAGAAGAGAAGAGGAAAGAAGGTCTAAAATCAGTGGAGGGAGCATTGAAGAAAAAAGAAGAGACTGGAATTAACAAGTGGAGACAAGGAAATGACAGAGGAAAGAGTCTAAAACTAATTCAAACAATGAAATAACAATATCATTGACAATAATATGCAGAGGCTGAGTAAGAATGAGCAATCAAATCAGTAGTACAGGAAAGATTAGTGGGTGAAAGGGAATAGAGGGATTGACTAAACAGGAAATGGACGTGGGAAAGACATGGAATTAAAGAGATGACGGAGAAACAGTTGAGTGTCATTCACATAAACATCCTTGATGTTTTAACAGCCATTACAGAGGGAAAAGGAACAGCTGTCAGTGAAATAAGCTGAAATTGACTAAATTAATGATCAATAAAAGATTCATGAAAAACATGACATTGTTTTTTAATTGTGGTTCAATAGAAATACTTCTTTAGAAACAAGCAAAATATATGTTATGTCACTTAAACTAATATTTTGTTGAACGCTGCAAAAAGTGTGTCCTGTAACTCTCGATCAACTTCTGATCATTGGCCAAAATACATCATCAACAAACTGCTCTTATTTGTCCAGGGCCATCTTATTTGTTTCTTCAACTCAATTTGATTAAAAAACACAAACAAACAAACAAAAAAAAACGGTCTTATTTCACTAATTTATAATTCAGGAATTTCTTTTTTTTTCAGTCTCCAGCTACTTGAGTGACTATTGTGAATTTGACCTTTTCTTTAATTGAATGTTATGAATAGTTTTGAGTATGGCTATTTATTAGGATGAGGGCCTTTTTTTTTTTTACAATTTTATGAAAAATATTGATGTACCACATGTTAAAAGAAAATAATGATGGCTCTAAGAAAATACATTGCACGTAAAGGACAGTGGGAATTGACAATGAAATCTTGGAAACTGTAATTGTCCCAAAGGAAATGGAGGTCAGCTGTGGAAAGAATTTGACTGGCAATGCAAAACTGAGATTCTTCAGAACTCCAGTCACAGTTTACTTAGATCAAATGACTTAAATAAACTGACACTTAATCTGCCCAGAGAAAAAAACCTTTTTTAAACACTTCGGTAAGGAATGTGGGGGAAACAAACCTGAGGCAGGACATATCTTTGGTCTCCCTACTGTTCCTGCTAGAAATAATTCCTGACCAGAGATACTGCATGCCCTGCTGATGGTGGCAAGGAAAACTATCACTATCAACTGGATGAAACTTACCCTACCATTTAACAAAGGGTTGAAAATCAGAGAAACATCTACATGATGTCGGCAGTTGCAGCTACTTTTATTCAGAAGAAAACCAAGTTACTAGACACCATAACTCATTTCTTATTCTCTCACTTTTGATTATTCCCATTATTTATTGTCTCTTCATTTATGTGACTCAGCTCTACATTAAACAAGCACTGCTTAATCATATATGAGAAAACATGTAGAAATAACAACTGTTTTGGTGCACACCTCTGTATTTATACCCACACCAACTCATGAAGAAGATTTTTATCCACATAATTACTGTAAGGCTGTCTAAAGCAGATATAAGTGTAATACTTCAAAGTTCTCACTCTAAGTGATAATATTGTTTTCCACAGTTGCATTTTGTTAATTCTTTTTTTTTTTTACAGCTGCATTTTATTGTCCAAAGCTAAACCCTGACATGACACACAACATTTGGAACTTTCACATTTAGGTGCTGCATCATGAGCACTTCTTGACCAAATGACCTCAACTTCTATTGGTCCCTAAAACACACATAGCAAACACAGAGCAGGTCGTGACCCCATCTCACCAAAAGGCCCCCAGGGTCACAGAGGATCAGATGGAAATGGGATTTAGGACATTTTCAAACACGGAATCCCACCTCTTTAATCTGGACTGAATGAGAAAATGTAAACACGCTGCTGCCCTGCATCATGTTTGAGAAAGTTTACGCTGCCATGTTGGGCTGAGGGCAGCCATCAGGAAAAGGAGATTCTGATGAATGACATCAGAATGTTCTTTACTCAGAAAGAAAAGGAAATTCAATGCTGCTTAGCAAGGTTGTGTTTGAAGTAATGACATAAAATGGAAAAATACTTAATAGGGAAGTTGTACCAGGGTTTGTTTTCCTTTTTTTAATAAAAAGTGATTTAGGTAAATCCATTCAGATGTGTTTCTTTGCTTCCATATCGCGTGGTTACCTTGCTAGATTAAATGGACTCATATAATAACAGATAAGTCATTCGATTTTTTGTCAAACATATGGAAATTCCCAGAATACAATAAGATCTATTTGAAGAAGCACACAAGAGGATCCAGGAATCTGACTGAGAGAACATTTTATGACTTTCTGCATTCTTTGTTCGATCCTCACCGGGGTTCGACTTTCTCACCACACACTTATTTGACAATGAGCTCAGTGTTCATTTCAGGTAGATCCAACATGTTTTGGTGATCAAACTCTCTTAAAAAAAGAGACATACCAGTGGGTCTTAGATATGGAACAAATGAGTGAAACAGAGAAAAGAGGAAGTGAAAAGAAGTTGTATAAAGATTACTACGCATCTGAGTCTAATAAAGTGAAAAGGGGGGGCAGGAAGTTATTTTCATTATAATGTGAAAGCAAAATTTCGATGAAGCATGACCAGGACATTGCAGTATTTTTACCCTGCCCTTTTTTTCTTTTTGCATTAACAACTAAGTCCATCTAAAACAAAGTTACCTTTGTTTTCCTTTTAATCCTGATATAAGCGATGTGGGTTTATTTTCACTAGAGGATGCGACTAATCTGTAGCTGCAAAAAGTTTGTTGAATTTGTTTTATCAATTATAGAACATTTTTTCTTACTTTTCTATTTTAAAAAGGAAAATACAGGAATGGTGCAAATGGAAATCGTCCCAGGAAATTGAAATGGAAATCAGTATATGTACTGAGTATTCTCAGTAAAAAAGAAAAAAAACTATACCTCTAATTAACTTCATAGGTCAGAAGAATCAAGAAGGGACAGACAAAAGTGATTAGAATACAGAAAGTTTTCCTTTTTCCTTTGGGTTAGTGTAAAACATTTTAGGAATGTGTTTTATTCAAATTTGAGCATTTGTTGAAGACTCGGCTCATTGTCTTGTTGAAGTGTACCAGCAAATAATTTAAAGGGATTAAGACGAATACCAGGACAGAAAAGTTTGGTTGAAAGCACTGAACTAGAAAATGAAAAGACCAGAAAATAAAAAAGGGGATTAATCTTCAGCCACAGAGTGTTCCCAGCTTTGAGTCCCTTCTCCCATTCACTCGCTCACAAAGACACCAAGAACCGTTGTGCTTTGTCCGTCCAAAGCTGCGGCTGTGTGGGTGTCTGTGTATTCAGTGTGCTGGAGTGAGTAGATCTTTAACTATCTGTTGACCTTTGAACTTTCACTGTGTCCGTACTATGGCCAGTCTGTAACAGTGAGTAGTTTTTACTCCTTCAACATGGAGCAGATCAGTCATCAGTCTCTTTCTTAGCAGCAGTAACAAGAACAGACTTAGATTACAACTTTTTCCTGTTGTCTGTTTGACAGTGAGGGTTGAGCTTTCAGACTGGCCACATTCATCTGATACACACCTACATACCAGCTTTCCTATTCTACACTTTGACTGCGGTTGTGATTCAAGCACAGCTACAGTATGAACATGCTCAGTCTACATGTGGCAGGGCAAAGGAGGGGCAGGCAGGGATTGGACCCCGCCTCCACGCTGGCCAGTCAGCCATTCAGAGCAGAGGGAAGAAAATAATGATGCATTTTCATCCTGCAATGGTTCTGTTGTGTTTCTGTACATTATGTCAGCATGTGTATGAAGCCAGGAATCAATCTGTGGACCTTCCAGTTGTTGGGAGACTCTATCTGTCCCACAGCTGAAGCATAAACATTCTCCTTTACCTTTATTTCTTTTGCTCTCATTTTCCATGGTTCGGCAAAAAAAGTAAATAAATAAAAGGTACCTTGCTTCTGCTGAAAAGTCCATCTAAAAGACTACTGTTGGAGATATCTGGGATTCAGGCCATGCTCCTGTTCTTGTACAAATTTTGGCACAACTAAATGTGCACCTTAAAGGCTTGGACATGTGGATTTTTGAAGCAGGCACTGTTGCATAGCTATTCATGATTTTCTCTTCCAGTGCAGATTGTGCCTCACCGTTCAGTCATCTGTGCTCTTGTTTAAACTGATAAAGCATGGCTTAGCTTTTGCTCCTCATATAGCTGTGATTTTGGTGTATCAGGTGTCGTTCAAGTCAAATTGGAAGAGATGGTTTTTAGGAACAGGAAATTTCTGGGGATCTAGAAGGTTCTACATATAGAGGATGGGCCATTTGGCCTTTTCATGTTTTTTGCAAGAGAGTCAATCTATGGCTAAGCAGAGGTCTGCACTCTCCCCGCGCTTCTAGGTGTCATTATTATTATCATATCTTATCATTACTATATCATATTGTTATTATTATTATTATTATTATTATACTTATCATTATTATTATTATTATTATTATTATTGTTATTATTATTATTATTATTATAGTTGTTGTAGTTACTATCCCCAGACTTGTCGCCATCATGCCTGCATTTTTGCAGTTTTCCTGTGTGTTGCCACATTTTGTTGTCCAAACCCTTAAAAACTTACCAGAACTGAGTTTTCGCTTCTTCTGCATGAACACACAGGACACCGTCACATGTTGTTTCCTATTTAAAGTTACCCATAGTGGCATATGACTTACACAGCGTTACTCAGTTTGTGTACACATCAAAACTATGCAGACAGTCTTTCACAATTAGCTGTGTTCTGTGAAAAAAAAAAAGGGGGCACTTAGCACGATCTTAGCACTTGACATAACTACATGGATAACCAGCAGTCCACCTGTTCAAACTGTATCCTACTCCTTGAATTTCTGCTTGTGTATGGAAGCGTATGTGCACCTTTAAGTGCAATTTGCAATTCAATTGGCAAAGTGGCAATTGAATATTTAAAATGGCAATTTAATTGTTAAAATGGCAATTCAATGTTTAACTTTGT
>JAVQJG010072178.1:0-11563 GCA_036024015.1 Craterocephalus amniculus | reverse complement strand
ATAACAATCTTTTCTTCTTCTTCTTCTATCTTTGACGCAACACTTAGCCAGCTGTAGTACTACGTCTGTGACTCACTAGCGCCTTCTACCGGAGTGGCAGAAATACTGCACATCAAGAGCGGCAGTACAACTGATCAGTGAAAGTCACAACGGTTTTCATTATTTGGAGAAAAAAAATACCGAGGACATGACCTCAGTGTCCTCAATGGTAGTTACGGGCCTGGTACTGTATAGTACAGGTCGGTACGGTCGGGTACGCTATTTTGAGCTTTTCCATAGTAGAAGCGTCACATAAACCCGTATCAAATATGAGAGCTTGTTGCGTGTGAATCTTGTGGCTATGTTTAAGTGTGGATTGTATTTTGTTATGTGTATTTGTCTTCAAATTCAAACCGTACCATTTTAGGGGCCCCTTCAGCTGTGGATCCATCAGAAAATGGTACAGTACGGTTTGGGCGGAGCTACTGGCATCCCACAATACAATGCATTGCTTGGTAGACAGAAACAAAAACGAAACAACTGCCAAAGCAGCGCGACACAACGTCTGTCCACTTCGGAAAGTAAACAGTAAAAATGAATCCAAACATCAGCAGGGTCCAGTTGCTCTGGAGCTTCAAAGTTTCCTCCCACAGTTGGTGATGAAGTCACATAAAATGAGTTGGATGAAGCAGTGAGGAATTAAAACGTATATAGAGACGTATCTCATGTTGTTTTAGCTTCAAGTGTGTTGGTGTGTTGGCAACGTGTGGAAACCCTGCATGCATCCGACTTGCAGTGGAAACGCTTTTGTGACCAGGCTGGAACCGTAGCAACCCGTCGCATTCCCCTCAGTGGAAATGGGACACTTGAGTCTGACAAAAAAACACATGCCAAGCAACATGTAAGCCATCACTTCAATGCGGTGTCATTGGCTCTAGCAGCCCCCCCCAGTATTCTGGTGGTATGCAGCGGCTATGGAAAAACCTCCTGAGCCAATCCGAGTAGGTTCAGGAAAATTTGCTTTAACAGCATGATCTAAGTGTAGCACATAAGTGTAAACAAAAACTTCCATCCATACATTTTCTATAATTATCACAGGGCCGACAAAGACAGACACCGGCTTGTTTTCAGTAATCATACAGAAGCAATCAATTTCCAGTTGCACCACAAAACAGATACACATGTTCTCTTTTAAAGGCCTCCCAAAAATCTTTCATTCCTAAAGTGGCTTTAACAACTGGATTCTGCTCTGCTCCTCACTGTGCTCCTCTCTGTACAGGTCAGAATCAGCCCTGTGACCAGCATGAAGGGTCACAGTTCAAAGGACATTCCACCTCCAGGGTCAGTTCTGGTCATTTTCACTACCCCCCCAGTAGGCAGAAGGTTATTCTCAGACCGATGAGTATTTAGGAATTAATCTGTTAACGTCTGTCAGCAATAGACTCATTTACTGGGAATGACTGAGTTAAACAAACATCATTTTTGATTGGCTGGACAGCAGCCTAAAGTGAAAATGATAATGTTCCCTGAAAAGAAGAAAGGTAATTAAGCAACTGGCAGCCAGTCTATTGTTATTTTTTGTTTCCGTTTATGAAAATCCCTTGATAGAGGAGTCGTCTGTACCCTTTGACCTTAAATTAAGAAAGCGTGATGAAGAGGGAGAGTCCGCCTTCAGCCAAACATTGCAAAGTCTGACACGTTAATGCTCTAGCTCTCAGCATAAGGTTTCTTTATGAACATGTTCAACGAATGTTTGACACACTAGGTTGCAACTTTGGTTCTTAGCGATATCTCCTTCAGGTTTGATTTATCTAAACCAGACAATGAAGAAGTGAACCAAAGATTTGGAGCCCATGCACATCATGAAATGAAATGGTTTAAAGGTTAACAATGCATTTTAATGGAAAAATAAATACCTTTTTAAACTGTACTCTCTGGCACTATTAATGGATTTTTTCAACACTCCTTAGTAGACTGAGTTTATCACCCAGATGAGGTTGTGCTATTTAGAAATTTGGCCAACATAAAAGGGAACAGGAATCAAAGTCTTTCAACATCTTGCTCCTGCTGTTGTCTGTTTATCATAACTGTCTGCGTAGATGCCAAATCATGCAGTCTGTAATTGCTTTAATATGAGGCCTTTCCCGATTTGATGAGCGGAGCTTCAAATTAAGCGAGCAAACACTTGGGTTCTGGCAACAAACTACACATTCCTTCAGGAAAACAGAGAAAACTTGCACCTATGTTTTTTCTCTAATTAGCATATCAAGAGAAGAACAAAGACATGTGGCATACGTTGATTACAAATCACTGGGAGTGAATCTGAGTTCTTGTGATACATGCTTGTGTGTGAAGTTTTTCATTTGAATGCTCTCCTGTTTACAGTTTCTTTAACAAATGGGGCTCAATATTGATTCTGCCATATGTTCAGCGGAGCCATTTCCGTCAAGGTTAATGCTGTTTTTACTACCAAGATACGTTTTTGAGCTTAATTTATTATGCATCGTGGGAAAATTAAGAGATAAAATCTAGAAACAGAGAAAAAGGGGCCGGTAGGTCAGTCTTAAGAAGCAAGTTGTCTTTTAATATGTATAAGAAAATGATGGATCAGAAAAATCAAAAGAAAGCGCTGCCAACAACTTGCCCTTTTGGAGGATCATTAACACCTAATGAAGCTTGGGTATCTATAGCTGCCCTTTGACCCTCAAAGTGCTCTTCAAGCTTCTGAATCGGGCAAATTCTCAGAGACGTGGCTTTATTCCCCTGGGAAAATGCAGTTTTGGTAATTAACTGTGGCAATTATTTGTTGATGGTTTTAAATTATAACTGCAGATCAAACATGACTCTAACATATGGATATAATTACATTCGTGTCATTCTAAATTAAGTGTGATGGCTACGTGTGTTAGAATTAATCTGCAGGATGATGACAGAAAGTTGATTAATACAGTTAAATTATTTTCAATTATTTAAATGCAGTATTAAAACATTTTAAATGTTCAGCTTAGCTTAAATTGAATAATTGAACTGAAGAGTAAATATGACAATTGATAAATAAATGAATATGTGAAATAGATACATTTCTCTGATGTTTATATAATTAGACTAAATATAGACACTTGCTGCTGAAACAATTTAATTTAATTTTTTAATTTAATTTTATTTCATTTTATTTAATTTTATTCTAATTTTTGGACTACTTCCTAGAACAAGACATAAGAAAAAATCCTACCCTAAATGGAGATATTTTAGTCGGAACAACTAAACAGGCATTCAGTTTGGGCAGCAGTAATGGGCTCTAGCATAGACACGTAAACAGACCTACCATTCCCAAACCTAATTCTATACTTCCCTTCCACCTCCCTCCCATCCTTTATTTTTGCCACTGCTCTAAAAGGTAAATTAGATGCCATTTCACATAACAGATGTCTTGGGACTCAAGTCTCTTTTTGTTCACAGTCTCTCTCTGAAGGCTCTCTTAGGTCAGATGGAGTTTCTTCTCACTCGCACCAGGAAGACGGAGCAGGTCTTCAGAGACCTGATCATCTTTCAGCAACTTGGGGGACAATGCAGATAGAAAAAAAAGAAATTTAAAAAAGAAAGCCTTTTTTTTTACCCCCACGTCGTGGTATTATTGCTTCTACTGGTGTTATTTTGTGTTGAGTGGTGTCATTTTTGTGCTGTACCCTTCTAGATACGACATAACTAACTAATAACTTTATTTTCTTTGGCTAATTTGCAAAAAAACATCATTCGATTTATTTATTTTACTGTGAATACTGCCAAACTAACAAAAGCCCTGCTTGATGGATTTGTTTTTAATCTGTTTATTAACTTTTCTAGGTTCAGTATTCGCTATAAACAGAGAACATTTAATCTTTCTGCTTTTCAGGCCTTTAATTTCTGTTTTATCTACTGTGTTAGATACTCACACTGGATTAATCATAGCTAAACTTTCAAATAATGAGGTAAACATGTGTAAAAGGAACCCCTATGAGCCCAAAGTTCGGGCTTTCCGACTGTGTTTTTCTACATTGGTGCCAGGATGACATCAATTTGTTAGAATTTCTTTCGACAGTCATCTCCCTTCCAGGCACAGCACACCCATGAACAGTCTTCTTGGTAAATTTATGTACACTGCTTTTGCAAAATAGTCTACTGAGTAGTATCAGAGGAATTTAGTGTTAATGATGGCGGAGCAAAGTACTCACAGCCTTTTGGCCAGACAGCAGAATAACATTCTACCAGCTACATTAACTCAGGCGAGTTTCCTCTTCATTTGCTACTTAATGCATCTTCCACACATCTACATCTATTGCCATATAGAAATTGTATTTAATACAGTTTTGTGATTAAAAAAGTAAATCCACCACAATCTTACATAATAAACAAGCAGTGAATGTAAACTTGACCTTTATTCCACCTAGATTTACTAGAGCTAAGTCAGGCTTTGACAATGAAGAAGAAGAAATTAAGTCATTTTAGTAGGCTTACAGTTACCTCGACATCATCCAGCAGGCAAAGTTTTCCACTGGGAGGGTGATCTTAAAGGAGAGGAACTGACACGTCAGACCACAGATGAACTGAGCTGCAACGTGAATTGCAAATAAGCAGCCTGGTTTCATGGGAAAAAGGAGATATCTGTGTATTTGTGCTGAGGAACACGTTTGATGTCACTTTTTTGTATTTCAGTGGGGCATCTGGTTTGTGTCCCAACATATTTTATGTGTATAGTCAAGGACTAAGCAGATAGAAATCCAGGAAAATCACATTTTGTGGAAATAAGTTATTACAGTGTCTGTTTTAATATGATATATGCCATGATGTTTTTGTAGACTTTCTTATGTTCAAGGGCCAGCCATAAGCAGATATATTGTCATGGCAAACGTTCTGTTCATTGAATTATTTGTGAAGCTTATCTAACACAATGCTAATAGGCTTTCTGTCAGTTATCCAGAAACCTCACAGTGCATTGTCTCCAGAGATGATGGCATGACAAACCCAACTGCTAACTTGTTGTAAAGATATACTTAGAACAACTAATTCAATCACAAAGAGGCTTACGCCCCCAAAAATGATAAATAACATATGTGCTGAAATGGAAAATCTATATCTAGACATTTAGATTGAATCAAATCTTCCTCTAACTTCTCTCTTTTCCATGACAAAACGAAGTGGGAGGATTACAACCCTTCCTATAACCCACAAATCTCTGACACTACCCCAATAACAGGGAATGAAAAATATAATTCATAAAGATTTGTGTCCGTGAAAAATACTGTAACACAGCAAATCTTTTATTTAGTTTTCCAATAATCATTTTTTTGCGACTGTATCACATGTTGCTAATTTTGAGGCCGAGGATATCATGGTAATATTATATTCACGTTTAGAAGGTCCTCTTCTGCAGGAGAAGCTAGGTACACATCTTTAGATGTGTGAACCATCATCAGAGTGTTTTATCCACGCCATCGATTTGAATTTATTTCATTATGTTGTGCATTTTTCCTTCAAATAATATTTTTTCCTTTTCTTTTTCTTTCGGTGGGGTCCTTTTCGGGAGTATCCTTCAGGCTCTTTGAAACTGTACAGCCACCCTCATATTTTAACTGAATATTTGAGATTATCATTTACAAGAAAAAAGAAAAGTACAAAGTCAAATAGTTGTGGGGAAATTTGAAGAAATTCCATGAAATAACTTTAAAAAAACCCTTTTAAAAACCCTCAGGACTATTTGTCAATAATACAACACATGTTTTGATTTATTGCCTTCTCACAATACCTCGGTCTAAACAAATATCTAATGCAATGACAAAAGATAATCAGGCTTTATTGTCTGCAGTGATTACCCACAAATTGGAGATATTGTCCTCTTCTGTGCTCCTGGGAGATGGACGACAGTTAATTCCCACTTCGGAGGCAGAGAGGGAAACCATATCACTTTTCTTCCCTGGAGGGTCTGACAGAGAACCAGATCACCCCCCTAAGTCTTATTATCTAGCATCAGGATGCCTTCCCAGAGACTGCAAGCAGGCCAGAGATTTATGGTCAGAGTTCAATAAGAAGCCCGTCACGTACGGGAAAAAAAAGATTAATTTAAAGGTAGCCCCAGATTTACAGATATCATTTTTTTAGGGGGGAAAGAAGAGATACAGAGATAACTGGTTGATACAGATACAGGCAGGACAGACATGTACCAGAGGAAATGAGTCCAGTGTCCGGGTCAGGACTTTAACAACAGGGAGAGAAATGACCTGAGAAAGCACAAGAAAAACAGAAATTACATACTTTTCCCATCTCTCAAAACTAATGTTAAAGATAAGCAACAAAGCAGATGTGATTAACGTTCATAAACCATCAGCGAAACATGCAGATTATAAATGGACTGTCCAGACAGTCACAATTAGTCTTCATCTAGGCTACCTCAACATACAGCGTAGTTTTCCAACCATAATGAACATATACTTTGTAGTAGCTTTGTCATTTCTGTCACTCAGAACGACTTGGGCAGACGCTCAGACAAAACACTGATTTGTGGAGTTGGACAAACCAGAAACAGACTAAATGAGAAACGGCATATTATTTTTATCCTTAATTCGGTGACTCTAAGTTATGCAGCACTCGGAGAATGAGGAAGGAAAGACAAACACTACTTCAGAAGTCTTTATTTTCTTTAATCATTTTCAAATGACTTTTTACTGGAGCCTCATAGCTAAAACAGATATTAAAAAGACCACATGGCTGTGTCTGGTTTTAAATATGTGTAATACATGTTCCATGATTAGTTTTCAAACGTGACAGTAAATCAGGGATGTAAAAAGCATTGCTTAAAGTAGTGGTTCCCAACCTTTTTTCCTTGAGTATCAAAAGTTCTGTGGACCCCCCACTGCCCACAAGCTGAAACCATTCTTGGATTTATGCTCTCATTAAAGTTCTCACCACAAAAGCTGTACTCTGGCTGAGTCAAGGTTACCAGGACAAATGGAGGTTTCAAATAGTAAATAATTTCTTCAGCAACTCAAGGAAAGCTTTGGTATTTTAGGGTCAGAAATATACTTTTAATCAGACATGATCATCATGGCTGACTGGCTTATTTTATGTGTTGGAAGCATTCTTGATACAACTGCACAGAAATGATTGCTACAGGCTAGCAGTAAAAAAATGGGGAAAAAAGACAAACGTTTAAAAAGAAGTAATTGTTCAAAGTATTTGAGCAATTACGTAGCATCACGTCACATCTATGTTAACACAAGATTGAAAAAGCATATTTGCTGAGGCAAATCTATTACCTACTAAGCATTGTAGGCTAACAGTGTAGGCCTATGTGTGTATGTAGATATGCATATGATGTTGGTGTATATGACTGCTCTTTGTTCTTATGAAGTATTTTTTTGGGTCAGCTCTTTGTTTTAATGCTATGTTGAATGTTTAGTGTGTTTATTTTTATATTTTTATGTTTTGTAAATTGTCATTTTAAATGGTTTTTGAACCACAAGAAGACTAGCAGCCACCTTGTGGAAGCTATTTGGGATTCTTTTGAAATATAAAATAAAAAAAATCTAAGCATTGTGTGTGTGCTGAGTTTGTTTTTTTGTTTAGATTTTAATTTATTTATTTTCAAAATATTGGCTAAAGTGGCTGAAGTCATCCTTGCCTTAGCAGTTTGTATTTCCAACAAATTTTCTTTAGCGGTGAAGCAAAAATAAGCAAACGTTAATGTAACATGTAAGTTGAGCTGGTTTTGGTTCTCCCAGTTGAATACCAGTGGTAAAGCAAAAATCCAGCGGGACATGAAAACATTTCATGAGCATTCTTTAAAAGTTATCATATTAAACATCATTCATCTACAAGTTAGTGTGCTAGCAAGTTAGCATGTTAGTGCTGTGCTCATGTTATCATGCTAATATCTGCTTTTAGCTAAGTGCAGCTTTCCTTCAGTGAAGTGTGATACTTAAACAATTATAAATTGCTCTTGGAAAAACTCTATCATAGCAATTTCATCAGTGGTTATTGAAATTAATGGCAACACTGTATTTAATATCAGACTGCACAAATAATGCTAATAAAGTTTGATGAAGCCAACGCTTTCCTGCCAATAACCTTGTAATGGCCAATTTAAAATACTCTGTTAGAATTGAACGCCATCATTAACACAGGTCTATCATTTTTGTCGTTTTAAGAAATCCATAAAACCCAAGCCATACATCCTATTCGGGTCACTATAAGTTCCATAGGCCCTAAGTGTCCATCTGAGACAGAGGTACTTCACATTCCCAGAGATCAATGGACAAGCTTTAACCCCCCACCCTTCAGTCCTACAGTGATGCATAGTCACCCACCACCTCGGTCAGACAGGCTGACACTACCACTCAGGTAATAGAGCACAGCATAACCAGGGCACGGACAGCTGCTGCAGGCTTGATCAATAGGCAGTGAAAGGAGCAGGTCATATGATATTGATGGACCTGCAATTATAAGAACGTTGAGCAAATATATTTGATTTTATGTCTGTGTATGCACATGCCTTCCCCCTCAACAGTGCATGCATGCATACTATAGATGGCTGAGTTAATACATCTTTTTTATAACACAAATGTATCTTTTGCTAGTTTGACATGCCTTTGCATTCGCAAAAACCACCGCCAGGCTGCACCTTTCATGAAAAGTAGTCATATATTACATCTTATTGAAAAATAAATGAGCAAGGAAAACCTGTTTTATATTACCTGGGTCTGCAACTAATCTTGCCCTGTATCCTTTTTTTCTCATCAAAAACAGTACGCATTATTGACCACTTCAGCAAACAAGACAGATCATCTGAGAGCCCCCCCTCTCAGAGACAATCTCTCTCCGTTAGATTTTTCTTCAATACAGTGTGGAGAGGAACACCAGAAGCACAACTCTGGTGGTCCAACGCATAACATCACTGACTGTGAAGGGGAAAACAGTTAGAGGTCAAATTAAATGTCCCAAGAAGAAACAGTGAGACACAGGTCAGGCCAACTGGTGCCTGTAATCCAAATATAACAGACAAGTGTGCAGGTCCTATAAAACAAGCCCATTTGCAGACAGAGCTGTGTGCTGGCAGGTCAGTATCGAGCAGTAAAGCAAAATGGGGACAGAACTCAAGCAGACTGAGCTAAAAACTCATAGTTACTGGACAAACATGAAGAAACGGGCTGCCTTCACAGACTTTATTACAGGTTCAGGTCAGAATCAGAAGATAAAATACAACAATGTGAATTTGCCATGATGGAGTCATTAGCATTCCCTCCATGCTGTTGGTCTGAACTAACCTGTCACTTCCTGAACTGGCTGCTGGTCCAAGGATAGACATGTCGCTGCATACAGAGACGTGGGTTAGGACCAAGACTGCCCACCCACAAAGAGAGAGCAACCCACTTTCCCTGCCAGCTGCTCGGCTCTTGTCTTCATCTGCTCTGTGAAGTCTCTAAATAAAGCTTGATTGATCTTTCACATTAACATAAACTGACAAAAGGCTCTGCAGCCTTTTTGTAGGAGGGCAATCACCAAAGGGGGACAATTTGTGTAAGAAAGAAAGTCGTGCATGTGTTTACAATATTTGCGTATTAATTAATTGTTAATAACTGAAAATCCCCCCAAACGGATGTTTTTTTCTGTTGGGTAAATGTCCCATTATACATCTGAACAGGTATTTTAATATCATCACATGAGATTTTAAGCTAATACATGGGCATTTGGCTTTATGTTTGGTTTATTTTCTGTCACACAGACTGTTTTACACAGGTTTCACAAAGAATTATCATGGAAAGGCAATGGGAGCTTTCAAGAATGCTCTTCATCCATTTTTCCTTTCATTAAAAGGAAAAACGTGTGTGTGTGTGGGGGGGTGTGTGTGTGTGTGTGGGGGGGGGAGGGGTATCTGTGTGTGTTCTGTTGCTATTGATTTAATAAAAATAAAATTACTTCGGGATTTAGCAGGCGTTTGTCCTACTTGACATAAAACGTGGGAATTTGTGTGTTTGTGAGTTTACCCTGTTCACATTGGACATGTGGAATGATGTATTCTCATTTCAGACAACATATTAAAGTCTTTGACAAAGTTATTGCTTATTAACACCTTATTTTTATTGAGTGTGTGCATACTGTAATGTACTGTACACAATAGCTCAGGAATAGCATGTTAGAATTGCTGTTTTGAAATGCATTGAAATTCAATTGAATACTTAACTAATCAAAACAAAATTATAATTAAACAAAAAAAAAATTATACTATTGAGTTAAGTCAGCACATGGGACATTAACTCATTCAGAATATCATCATCATCCATTTGCAACAGTTTTCTTCAGTCTTTTAATTAAATGAGCATCACAATGGTAATTCGAATTTAAAATGAAATCTAACCTTCATCAAACTGCGTCACCATCTCTCTGACACAGAGCTGGCCAATCGAGATTTTCAGATATATCGAGACTTTGTCACACAGGACTTAGAATAAGTGAATATCGTTTAGTTAAAACTATCTCTTTTTTAGCACTTTGCTCAGCTGTATTTTTTTTTTTGGTCATTCAAAGATATTTTTTATTAGCTTAATACATATATCTACTTTAATTTCAGTCTAATATTTTAATGCAGATGTGCTTCTGATCCATTCTGATAAAAGTGCATTTAGCACCCAAGGCCATAACAAATCTCTTTGTTTACTTGACCATAAAAATTTATATTGAGATATATATCCCATATCGTGATTATGGAAAAAATGATCGAGATATGAAAATTGGTTTATGTTGCCCAGCCCTACTCTGACAGAACAATTCTTTTCGCCGTTCACACACACACTAGATGTCTTTGTGTCTCCCTCAACACCAATGCACTGAACCCCATTTTCACTTCCCTGTATGTGCTGGTCTTAGCTGGCTGCTGAGGCCACGCTAATGTGCTTCAGTACATGATGGCCCTGCCTAGGATGGGGCCATAATTCGTTCCATTCATTTTTATTAAACCCACGGCTACGCTGTTATTAGTGCCTGCCGAGGAGAGCATGATGTCTTCCATATGTGATGTTACTGCCATCCCAAGAAGAGAGGGCTAAAAGAGACAGATGAGGCAAAGTCTTTTCCCTCTAATAGTAGAGTTTGGTTTGAAGAGGGCCTAAATGACATCCAACTGAATATGGGATCAGAGGAGCATGGTTTGCTTTCACAGGCGTCTAATGCATCTCAGCAATATGGGCATCTCAGTGGAATGACACTGTAAAAGAGCACTTTCGATGCATTTTTCAAAAACCTTCTCAATGCAATTTGCAGTTTTGCTCACATGTTCGATCTGAGCAAAAAGAAAAAGAGCTCTATTTCTCGAATGCTGTGGCAGAAATTCTTGAATCACTGAGGTGGCATTTTTGGGAAGAATCTACTGTAGCTACTACACATATACCAGTAAGCACATCTGAATCTGCGACACTTCTCTTTTGTAACATATTTTAGTACCGTACCGTACCGTCCTCTTCCGCTTATCCGGGGTCGGGTCGCGGGGGCAGCAGCCTAAGCAGGGAAGCCCAGACTTCCCTCTCCCCGGCCACATCAGCCAACTCATCCGGGGGGA
>JAVQJG010072173.1:0-11948 GCA_036024015.1 Craterocephalus amniculus | reverse complement strand
GTGTGTGTGTGTGTGTGTGTGCGCGCGTAAAGGATGATGCATGGAACGCAGGTCATTAACAGAAAATCTATATCTGAGACCTGATAAGGGACAACAGATGTAAACTAGCAGTGTATTTTTACATGGCGTATTTTTGCTTATGTTCATTAATGTGAAATATGTTCCTTGTAATACAATAAACAAAGAAGCAAAATTTTATACTAAAATTTCCATAAGATCTTTGAAGCAGTTGTTCATCTTTGCTCCTGCAGACTAAAGTTTCCCCAGCATGAATGATGTCTGAATACTTTGAGTCAAAATAAACACATTAGATTGTGTGTTGTTGACTACTACGAAAACAATCCTAATTCAGCCACTTGGGAAGGAAAGTTATCAAATCTGATTTATCCTTTGGGTTGATTTATTTTCAGGTCAGTTTTTTATATATTTTTTATATTTCCTTATAAATATTCTCAAAAAAATTCCAAAGAAATTATTTTGAATATTAAGAGATTCTTTGGGGGAATTTGGTATTAATGGAAGCTTACGCCTCAGTAATAACATTTGGTGCACCATAAAGAGATATAGGATTACTTAAATGTTTATTGCCTACAATTTGTCTTCTTTTAAGGAGGGGTGTGTAGATTTAATTGCATCCTCATACTGTGATATGTTCATGTTCATTTTGCACTGCACAGGTGCATGCTCTGTCTTAAACGCACATCCAGGGGAGAAGGACTTCATCAACATGAGAGGACTTCAGCAACATGAGAGGATGACTTCAGAAGAAAAAGAGGGACACCCATAGGAGCTGCTGGGGTACTGCAAACGTCCCTCGCTCTTTCCTTCAGTGTGAACATGCAGACGCCGTCTGAATCAAGACAAATAAGACAAAGAAGGTGAGTTACACCTGAAAATAATACCTCTTTTTGTTTGACGGAAGCTGTATTTTAATTAGCATATTGTTAAGCATTTGAGTGGCTGAATCCTCTGCAGAGAGATGAGCCACTGTATTGTGTTTTCAGTGTTTTATGTCCAAATTTAACTCTGTATTAATATACAGTGGGCATGAACTGTGATCTACCTCTGAGCCATGTTGTAAAGAATTACCATCCCAACAATTTGGCACAAGTCAGGTCCACATTTCTCTTGGTCGCTGACTCAAACAAATTCACACACACCCTCAGTCACACAAACAGTGAACTGACAGGCTGACGGGTTGGCAATGAGTGAGTAGGATAGTGCTTTTGTGTTTGTCTGCCCCTCTGTATCAAACCTTGTCAAACGTGCCCTTACAGTAGTGACAAAGAACCTGTCTGTCCATATGTTTCAGCATGATAGCGTACAATGTGCTGCAGTAGGCTGCTGTCTCCCCCTCTGACGCACACACACAGACACACACCTCTGAGGTAAACTCTTTGTCCAGTATTGCAAACCAGAATGCTACCCTATTATAACACAAGCCCGACTCGCCTGATTCCCCACTACATTATAAGTGTTAATTAATCCGAGCCAAACACAATGTATTCACAAATGGATTCTGAGTGTAACGCGGTCTGCAGAGTACAAGTAGCTGCAGTATGAAAATCGGCTTTTTGGTCTTCATTTCCATGGCTGGTGGGGGGGAATTATACAGCAACACTGCTGCTTTTGTGCTAATAATGTTCAACTTGCTTTGTTGGAAGGAGAGGTTCTACACTTTTTAATGTTATGTTATGTTTCTCATTACCTGTTTGCACTTCTTCCACCTAATGGCAGCTTCTTACAGACGTTTGTCCAACATGACTCCAGTTATTTCAAATTTTTCTTATTTCCACCTGACTGTTAAATGCAGTTTGAAAATATAAATAATTGTTTACAGTAAGGTCTTACTCCTCTAGATCTCTGCCATCCCGAGTGCTATCACTTCTAGTACCATCAGTGTCTAAGGAACGGTGTAACTATGTGGGCTAAATTGTGATGGATAGCTTACCCTCTTGGTGATCTTTCAAGTTTTCCAGGTTTTATATCCCATCCAGGATCCAGCCACAAAATGCAGTATTTACCAATACCACTATTTATCACATTTCCCTCACTATCACAAGGAAACCTCTACTTCTTTACTTGTTCATTATTCCTGGAAATGATGACGAAGCCACATGTTCTGTCAAACTTTCCACCAGTCGGAGAGCTTGAATTGAGGGCGATGTCCGAACAGGAGCAGCAAAAGCAGAAAGTTATGTGCGTGCGTCTGAAATGAAGAAAAATAACAGTAGTCATGGCTGGAATAAAGCCAGGAAGCTGAGTTGGGGTTGGTTTTGTGAGGATATGAGGTGAACAAGGTAAATTACTAGAAATAAGAAAAAAGTGTAAATATGTTAATAGTTTCCAATGTGTGTTTTTCTCCTGAGAGCCAAGACTTGAGAGAAAGATGCTGGAATGACAAAAGGCCTGGTTGCTGTTTATCTGAGTGTTATTTCTACAAACTAGTGTTAGTAAATTCTGTTTTGTTGTTCTGTTTGGCCTTCATGGTGCTAAATCTAATGATACATTCATTTTACATCATTTTAGCCTCATCTGACAACTAAGGCTTTCTTCAAAACAACATGTCGCCATGGTGACTGGCTGACAGGCTGGTTAATATATATTTTTAAAAAATGAAAAACCTTCCTAAAAACGTTTTCAGTTTCAAGGGTTAATTTACTCTTGTTTGTTGAAGATGACTTGATATTTTGCACCTTGTGAATAAAAATCTAACTAAACTTCTTGTTTTGCAGTCATGGAAATTACTTGCCAGCCAAGTTATGAATCAGCAAGTCATTAGTTTGAGAATTAAAATCTATTTTCACACCATGTTGTGCTCATTTAAGACCACTGTTGTGCAACACTTTTAATATCCCATAACAAAATGCAAACAAGCCTGGTAATGTTTCTTTCAGCTTTCATTTGATATGAGGAGAGATTAATTGTATGATCAATTGTATAATTGAAGTAAATATTAAAGGGAAAATTGTTTTTTTTCTACTTGTTATGGTTCGAACAGCATGGATGCTAATTGCTGATTGATATAATGGTCTTACATGGATGCCTTCAAAGTGCTACTTGTTAGTTTATAATCTACAGTTGTAACGTGCTGATAAGGTAATGAGAAACATTTTGTTATAATATAAGTGACTATTAGAGTTCTTCATTAGGAAGTTACAGTATTTCTGACATATTGAACCATCTAATCCAGCACGAAGAGTTAGATTATATGTGAACGTGTCCAGTTCTGTAATGAGATGACCTTTAATGGTCACATTTCTACTGATGCTTTCCCTGTATGATGCTGGATGTGATACTGATAGCAGCCACTTCTGTGATACTTTGAAGTGATTGCTTCATCAGCAGGAAAAGAAAGGTTGTTGGGGTGGCAGGTAAATAAGCTGTAGGCCACACAGACCCCAGACTGAGGCTGAATCAGGAATCAGTCCTGATTTAGATTAATTCCAGGAAGTGCTGTCGATAGGGGAACAAATTCTTCTCCTATCAAAGTTAGCGTTGTTGCCTCCCAGTTCGGAGCTTGTGGAATGAATGTGGTGTTTTCTAATTTTCTCTTCTCTCTTTGGCTGTGTGGGTGATGCTCTTCCCACCATCTGAAGGCTTACATGGTGGATTATTTCATCACTCTAAATGAATAGGGAGCATAGGTGTGCATTTTAAACCAAAGTCAGGTTAGAGCCGTCCATGACCCTGGACACAACCAAGCAGGTCTGGATAGATTGACGGATGGACAGGTGATGGTTCCACTGAATGCTTTAAGTTCTACATAAGTTTGTGGAAATTCCTCAGTAAATCAATACTGTAGTGAGAAAAGTTCCACTTGTCTACAGCCGGAAAACACATCCACTTAGTCTGTGATCTTTGTTTCCAACTGATTTTTCCTCCAGTTGCATTTTTACTCTGCCCAGGCCTCAGAGTCACCGGTCGCGGCGTTTGTTTGGATAAATAGTCTAAACTTCCTCTCACCTCCGTAAAACTACTGAGACTATAATCTATACACTCAAAAAAATGAACATGAAAAATCATGGAAAGGATTTTATTTCTTTTATTTCAACATTACACAATTGTGTTATTCTAACTTTATTTACCATCTTATTCCAGCCGCTTGATCCAGTTTGATTTACTTCAATTGATCCAGTTCAAATTATTTTAATCAAACTCAGTCAGTAGGATTTTTTTCTCCAAATAGTGTTTTATATTTTGTCCCAACTTGATTTGATAATTTATCCAACAAATATTCCTGTAATTGTATGAAGAACATTTTATCAATCCAACTCATGTTCATTTTTGGCCAATAAAACTACTTGATAATAAAAGAAAGTGATTTATTTTTTAAAAGGTTTATTGCTTTGAACAATAAAATAATTAAATCAAATGGAAATCTTTTCCATGACTTTTCATTTAAAGCTTATTTTTTGCTTGTGCTGGTTAGCTAATGGTGCATAAACCGTCTGATCATAAACAAGGTGTAAAGAAATATCTCTGAAGATAAAAGATAAACTTCGGCAGATGTTCAGTGTCTGACCGGACGGTCTGTTGCAACCGGATCCCTGAGATCTTTGAGATCTTGCAGGATCTGATGATGTCACATGACCACAGTCTGGTTCTGCTGAGTCATGACTGAATCACGTTAACAAGTTAAGTTCATGTAAATCCTACATGTTTTAACCTCTTTCACCTTGGAACCATGAAATTATTCTGGTTAAATGACGTTTTAGACTCTTGTCATTATGAAAACCATCCAGTTAAACTTCCTTTAATCTTCCTCTGGGTTCCTTCATTAAACATCTGCAGCTCAGACAGATGAAGGACTGAGAAGACCTTGAACCAGGACTAAGGTCTGAACACATCTCATCAGTTTAAACTGGTTTTCAGTTCATACTGGTTTCCAGACAATCATAGAACAGATTTTAAACCCTTCTGACAGTTCATAAATCCTAGAATACATGTGTGATGTTTAAAGAATATAAACCTACAAGACCTCTTAGATCCGAAGACTCAGGTCAGATAGTCCAGACCAGGACCCAAACCAGAGTGCAAGCTGGAGTCCAGGCTGGTGTCCAGGCCAGAGTTCAAAGAATCAACATTTAGCTCCAGTTAACATGAAACTTTTACTTTTCAGATGTTGATACATTTAAGTCCAGCAGGATGTTTTTTATGTATGTATGTATGTCAACTATTGACTTATCTTGCTTTCAATAAGTTTATTATTTTATTCAAATTTTTGCTATGTGTTGCCTTAAATGCTTTTTAATATTTTCTTTTCACCATCTGCAATGTTTTGTTTTATGTAATACACTTTACACTGAATTGAATTGTGATGTACAAATAAACTCATCTTCCATGAAGGTTCAATGAACCTGTGTGTTTTGTATGGAGGAAATGGGCCAGAATACAGGCGAAGCAGAAGGCAACCAGATGCAATGATGGAGTTTTATTAAAACCAACAAAAGTAAAAATCCAGACTGGAAAACCAAAAAACAAATAGCGCTGGAGAAACGAAGTCAAACGGAAAAAAAAAAGAACAATGATCTGGCAAAGAAACAATGATAACCTGGAGCTTAAATAGTTGAGGAAACTACATATACAAACAAGGAGCAGGTGAGGCAATAAGCAAAAGAAACCAGGTATAATAACAAGGAAGCAGGAAGTAAAGGTAACACAGAGCACAAAGGACTTTTCACTACACAATAAAACAGGAAATGAAACAGGAAACAAGACTGGTCCAACTAAAAACCAAAACCCAGAGAGCATTACACAACCACTGCTAAGGTGCATCATGGAAGTTATTGCATCTTTTAAACAGAATTAAATTTCAGTGGTGAATAAACTTGATAACATCGCATTCAAGCTTTTTAGTTCAGACATTTTCAATGAGTACAATAAAAACTAGAATATTCAGTATTCTCATTTAAGATGTAAAATCACCATGATTTATATATGACCGCACAGACTGAATTCATTATAGTAAAAGACCTGATATTTCCTCTTTTTTTCCAGTGTAACCTTCACCTGTAGTCACCTGCACATAGCCCATTAAATCTAACCACAGTAGAATCTTTGCATTACAGAATTTCTCCATTGCTTTGGCTCATTTCTTCAAAAATATATTGTAGTCTCAAAATAACAGACTTAAACTGATTTTAGATTCTTAGTAATGGTTGTTCTCTCCCAAACATGTCACCATCATACCATGATGTAAGTCATCACATGCACAATAATCTGTTCAATGGTCAAAATTAGTCAAGAACTAACTATGAATACCAGACATGAATCTTATGGCATGTTTGATCAATTGATCATTTGAAAGTCAGGTTAAACCAGGACCTGACAGGTGCTTACCATGACTGTTAATGCTGCTAAACAGATAAGTTACCTTAAGTGTGTGAATAATTATGGCTTCAGTATGAGAGCAATGTGTGATGTCCAATCTTGGCTACTCTTACTGTAAAATATTTTTTTTCTGTTTTAGACACAATTGTATTCTGTTGGCTAGACAAAAAAGAGTAGAGTAACTTTGCCAATGAAGGACTTGTGTATTATCACTTTTGTTAGTTTGATTTTGTATTTGTATTATTGTGAAGTGTGTCATTTGGGCCCCAAGTCATAAGCTTTTGGCTTCCAGGGGGTTAGAATTTGCAATTATCTGGCTCTTGTGATGGAGACTGTGAATTTTGATGCATTTTTGCTAAGGATTTCCAAACTGAACTAAATAAACTGGGCTAAGAGTGAGAGGTGGACATGAAGGATATTTCAATGGTCATTATTACATGAAGGATATTTCAATGGTCATTATTACAAAACATCTCAACATTCCTACTTGAAGTGCTTACACAGAGTATTGAGAATGTAATTCCTGCTTCGAGAAATGAGCCAAGCTAATGTAGAGAAGCTGTAATGTGAAGCTAACTGTAAAACAAAGATCAGCAACAAAACATCATGTAGACATGGTGAAGGCAACTTGCTGAAGTTCAAACTAAGTATCAGAATGAGGCAAAAAGGGGCTTTATGGTTTTTGTTCTCAGCTTTTATCTCTATGGAAGTCCAGTAAGTATTGGTTCCAACCAAGGTCTGAACACAACATGATGGGCTACAGCAGCAGAAGGCCACACTGGGTGCTGCTTCCGGCCCACTTTCAGCCCCTTAGTACCAACGTGGCATGGTCTTACCAGCACTTCTTTCCACTATTAGATGTGAAACAGTCTTTAAAGAAGCCTCCATCATGTTGCTTTGCACTGAAAATCTGCCAGTCTGACTGAAAGAAGGAATCGTTGTCACCAGTTTGAAGGATGTGAGGGTTTTATTGAGATGGAAAATGGCTGCTGGTTAGTGTCCTGAGCTAAGTAAATGCTATAAAAGCCAATCTCAATGTCTTAATGGCCTTCATTCTTCTTGGAGGGGGTGAATGTAATTATAAAGTTCATTACAGTAATGAGATAGGCAGCATTTGAGAGAGGGCCATCAGTAACTGAGCTGAGACACAGCGATACAACTGTTGATCAAGTCTCTGTAATAGGACATGAACGAGGTTAGGACAATTTTTGAAGATGTCATTCCTCCCTCCCATTTTTTTTTTCTCTGAAATGATATATGAACCTTTAAGTGGCTTTAAGTTTTAGCTCTCTATGGATGAGCCTAACTGTAGGTCAGTGGTATGTCTTATAGTTCTAGTTTTCTATGGTCAGTGATTAGATAGGAGTAAAAAATTGGCATCCATTTTTGCTTATTTGGAGATATCTTGAGTACGATGACGCACACAAAGATTGCCCAAAATAACCAAGCAAAACATGAATTAAATGCCACTCTCTACAACTTGGAAGTCTGTTTCAGCCTCTTTGTTCTGCAACTTTTACAAACTCACTGAGAAGCTAAAATGCATCGTTACTCTTCAAACTCATTACATTTAATGAATTCAATTTAGCTTTTAACTAAGCCGCATTTACTTGCAGGAGTAATGAATACAATTGTATCTTGACAGATTAATTGTGAAAACCACGAATGCAGAATCTTCCAAACTTTGTAAGAGTTTGCCGTTTGGATCATTTCAGACTCTGAGATGTTTAACACCAGATCTAATCAGCTAGCTCTGCAAACACTCCAACATTCACGTATTCTGAGAGGTTAATGTGCAGGTGCTTCCTCTTGAGGCATCTCTTCTTCGCCGGATGTTCATTTCAGATCATGCCAATAATAAAAACTTGTAATTTTTTCCTCTAATTTCAACATGAAATACAACATCCCAGTGTACCGCCATCCCTCTTGTTGTCGCGAGTGTCTGGTTCCGGTCTGTTACCTGGGGTCTGTTTAAAAAGCTTTGAGCAAAGTCGCACTTTGTAAGAAGAAGACAGACGTAAGTGTCTCACTCAGAACAAAAAGCTGAAATAATGTCTCATCGTAATTGCGACTCAGCCGGTATAAAATATGCCGTATTTCCACGGTGAAGAATGCCATCTTCTGCAGCCTGATTTATTGAAGATAAGAGCTACATTTGTAATAAAGCAGAAGAAATTATTGCCCAGTGTTAATATTGGAGATTTGATTGAATCGGATACAGGCTCCATTGAAAATTGGGCAGTAAATCACTATGTTCCAGCAGGCCTCGCTGGTCTGAGAGCCTTGCATAGATATTGACAGATAGTGGGGTTTTTTTGTTTTTTTTTTTGCTTTTGTTTTGATTGGTCATTACAGAGACTTTATTTTCATTATCATCCTCTCAGCCGTGACAGTATTTTTAACTAGGAGACGTGATTTTAACTCGAGACAGTCTTGTGCTGTGGATGTGGAGAAGCAGAGATGGAACATGTGTCTGAAGAGCTGTAGTTAAAGTATGGGCTAAGATAACTGTCATTGCTCACGTATGTAGAGAACTACATATATGCTGAATATTCATCTGAAGTTGTGCGTGAATAAAAAGTTTCTAAATCTCCATCTGAGATAAGTGATTGAAACAATCAATGCTTGTAATATGTGGAGTCCCCCTGATTGTGTGAAGGATAACGTCCCTGTGTACTTCAAACATTGCTAATTCTGAGGTATATTTACCACATCAATTAACCCACAACAGTAGTTTTTAATTGGCTGACAAACACAGAGGAAGAAGGCAGAAATGCTGTCGTGTCATGGAGACCATTAATTGTCCATCTCTGACTCTGTCCTCCTTTACTTGACATGGGCCAATCAATACTCAGTGTTTGCTGATTACAGAGGGAACACCCCTCCTGTTACAGGGGTCCGAGCCTCATGCTGATCAATACTTACAGTGAAAGGCAACTGAGCTGTCTGCGCTGAACATTCACAGGATTTATAAGAAAGCTTTATGTGTTTGAAAATACAGCCGGACTGATTCTCTAAAGCGAAAGGGGAAAAATATGTTGGTGATGTGGGTTTAAAATAAAGGAGCCCAACCTTCACCTAAACCTTTAAGATGGCATTTTATTCTCCCTCCTGTTGCCTGAATTCACTAAAATGTTCTGCATTTCCTGCCTCCTGTTATTTGGACAAACAGTAATTTTCCATAAATTGGCCAAATGTTCTTCCTTTTTGAAAGTGGTCAGTGGAGACTCTAGTTTCCTCCCATTTTCTAATTAAATACAATTTCTGAATCGGTTTTCAGTTTGGGTTAGAAATCAAAACTGCTCAGTCAAACTTAGAAAATGGTCCGCACTGGACTTAATATGTCCTATTTAGACCTGCTAAACACCACTTTACAATTCACATAATGGTGCTCTCGCAACCACTCTCGGTCATACATTAAAGGTCTATTTCTACACCTGACCTCGTATTTAGGAAAATCTTACATCCTTACAAAGCTCTTGTTGGGCTAGTTTCCATTTCTGTAACATAAATCTGAAAACCAGACGACTTGAGAGGGGACATCCTGAACATCAAAGCAAACTTTGTTGAGTCACTGCGAACGGATGATGTTGTAAATATTTATGGTGTAATGATTTATTAATCATGTGGTCTTTACCGATCCAAAATGTAAATCTTCAAAAATAGATAAAATATGCATTTATTCAGTGCACTTTTATTTATAAAATGGCTAAAGCTCAGGAACAAGATATTCTAGGTAGTTTTTTGGGGGGATTATGATATGAATGGAAATGACTCCGTTCATGACTCCATTTCATGTCAATCGTTGGATCTTAAAGTGGATTGTGACAGAATTTAGGTGTTGGAAACATCAAATTGCTATCCATTAAATCGATATACTTTTGTTTCATGATCAAACTGGTGATTTATATCTCTAGTAAATATAAGGTGTTAAAAAATGCAGCAAAGCAAGGCAAGTTTATGTGTTTAGCACATTTCATGTACAAGGCAATTCTAGGTGCATTACATAAAACATTACAGCGGGTGCAGAAGAAGCATTTAAAAGTATTAACAATAAACTTCTAAAGGAAAGTATATAAATAGAGAAATAAAAGAAACTTTCAAAAAAGACAGGATAAAATACAAAAGATAAAAGTTAATAATCAGTTGTTTTTAGGGCTGTCCCGATACCACTTTTTCACTTCCGATACCGATACCGATACAGAGGGTTGAGTATCGGCAGATACCCGACACCGATACTAACATTTTGTTATGAGCAAAATATTGGGTCAAAACTCACCTCAAAACCTTAAGGTGAAACTGAAAAAGTCCACAACAGAAGGTGTGAGAAAAATTGAGTCATTAATCATCAACCAATGAGCTAAAATAAATTTAAAGACTTTGTGTAACACACAGCACATTTCACATTTCAGTTGTAAGAAAAAACAACCTGAGTAAACCCTGTAGAAAATGAACTAGGGCGATCTCGTAAAGGGTGCTGAGGTAAAAGTGCTGGATAGAAAATGTTGATTGCCTGGTATCGGCAACAGTATCGGCATATTTCAATGCAGGCCGATACTTTCCGATCCGGGTTTTTTTGTTGGTATCGGCACCGATACCCCATACTGGTATCGGAACGGGACAGCCCTAGTTGTTTTCATAAAAGGCGGCAAATAGAAAAGCTTTTAACCCTGATTTAAAACTGCTGAGTTCCAGCAGACCTGCAGCTTTCTGGGACTTTGTTCTACATGTGAAGAGCCTAAAAACTGAATGCTGCCTCTCCGTGTTTAGTTCTGACTCTGGGAACTGAAAGTAGACCTGACCCTGATGACCTGAGGGATTTAGATGGTTCATAATAACAAGAAAATCCTTAATGTACTTTGGCCCTAAACCATTCAGTGCTTTGTAAACTTACAGCAGCATTTTGAAGTCAATTCTTTGACAAACAGGAAGCCAGGTCTTAGTGAGGACTGGTGACCCTGCCTCTCGCCTGATAATAGCTCGGACAGGCTCCAGCCCACCAAAGAACCTGAATTGGATTAAGCAGTACAGAAAATTGAAGGGAAGACACCAGAAAGCAGGGACATGTTTACAGTCTGTTAAATACATGAAGCCATGCATCTTGAAACAAGTCAACACCATAAATAGTCTGTTGACAGGTTATCGGACAGCAAGTGGTGGTTTTCAGATGAGAAATGATCTCATCCAGGTTTTTTGGACTGACTGGAGAAAAGTGTGTCGTGGTGTTTATATCTTTAGTGGACACAGTGAGGACATACGTCTTGTCCCTGGCATGGAAGCACTGATTTTCTGACTTTTGTTAGTAAAGGAGCACGCAAACAGGCCCAGTTGGATAGAAATTCCGGGGTTACTGACAAAGGACAATTAGTTAACCTGTCAACAGCAACGAACAGGGCTCGAGCAAGATCGCTGTTCTTAGCAATGATGTTAAAACACAATGATTGTCTTGTATTCCTCAGCTACAGATTATAAATCCCATTTTTCTTTATAGTTTTCATAGTGAACATGTAACTATAGTACCGTGTAACGTGACATAGTACCATATCAATAGATGTAACAGGTGGATACATGGACATCTTGCTGGATTGCAGCTCTCGTAGGAGCAAAAGGAGGAG
>JAVQJG010072166.1:0-16580 GCA_036024015.1 Craterocephalus amniculus | reverse complement strand
TCTAAACGGAGGCGCTAGAATTTTTTTCACTCCCCCCACAGTTGTCATGAAGGTAAACCTGACATTTTAATCCTAAAATAGTTTTTTGTACCAGGCTGTAAACATGTTGAAACATGCTGTAAAGTTGGCGTTTTTAACATGGGAGCCAATGGGACCTTACTCTGTTTTGGATCCAGCCCCTAGCGGATAAGGAGGGAACTGCAATTTTTTGCACTTCCGCATGTGTATCACTTTTCCTGGCGGGAGGTTGCCCCTTGGTTAAACCACAAACTGGATGCTATTTCTGATCAGAGTAGCTGGCTGGTTGTGGCTGCTGGACTCATTTGTCCGTGGATTCTAACTCGGAGAAGTTGTCATGTCGGCTTGAAGGAAACTGACCCCTGCATTGGGACATTTTGGTGCTGCCAGAAGAGACCTCTGAAAGACTCAAGGCAGACGAAACAAGTTCTGTCTGTACCACAACAATTATTCATACTCATTGATCCCCTGTGACAAATAATGTAAACTAACCCTCACCCCTCAACTCCAGGCAGCAGGCATGGTTTGACCTGGCCTGCTGAGCGGGGGGTCCTGTACCCCTCCCTCCCCATATTGTGTTTATTATGTCGTGCTTGTCTGAGTATGTGCTTTTATGTAGGATATCTCTTTCAAACCATCCTTTCTCACCTGCAACAGGCAGCGTCTCCACTGCTGCAGCCTCAGTCTACCTTATGCTGTTGTTAATGTCTGTTCTTGGACGGTTTGTACTGAAAAGACATTTAGTTGTGCCGGGACGCTGGTTCGCTGAGAATAAATTGATTCTGATTTTGCCAGATGCGCCTCTTATCGACAGCTAATTCAGCATCCCTCTTCTTCCTAGCTGTACTGTGAGCTCTCTCCAAACAATCCTATACAGTAATGCTTTTGTTTCCTCTCTTCATACAAGCAATGGCTCCATAAATTTAAAAAACAGACATCATTGCGTCGTCAACCTTTAAACTACGTCTGGAACGTGGAGTTTAAAGGTTGAAAAGTTACAGAATGTGTCTTTAAGGGTTAACCAGGTTAACCCTGCACATCTTTGTCCTTAAACTCTCTGACTCTGGAAATTCACTGATTCAGGGCTCCTTTATCATTACCATTAAAACGTTAACGCTAACATTTAACGCTAACACCAACCGCATCCGGCCACGTTATGAGCAGGCAACCAGATGCTGGTATGCATGTTTTTGTTTCTCTCGTTTTACAATTAAAATCCAATAATCTGCTATTAAGCAGTGTAGATACCAGCTGAAATGAAAGACGTTTTATTATGAATACGAAAATATCCCCCAGTCTCTGACACTGTTTACGATTCACATGAATGCCATATTTGATATAAAAATGTTGACAGGTATCCTCGCTACAGCGCTTTAGTTAAATGTGTTAAACTAGTAAAGGCCCATTTATGCTCCCTGACGGACGTAATTCCGCTAAGCGGCAGTGCTGAGTTAATTATAAACTCCGCGATACAACGTTGGATTCAAACATCGATTGGCAGCACAAACGCACTGCTATTAAGTTGTTTCTAACCACCAACACACCGTAAACACTTGTAGAACTTTATTTCAAAAGCTTGTGCAACTTCTAATGTTTTTTTCGCCGTCAATTCTTCTTCTATGGTTTTCTTCTTCCTGTTTATCTTCTTCTTCTTCCCTGATTTGTTTCTGCTCCATTATACTCAACACTGACCCCGCGGTTTCCGGTGGTATTACTCCGTCGTCTACGTCGAGTGACAGATGCGCAAGGAGCCTGAAAACGCACCAAAAACGCACGAAATTGACGCAGAAGACGTACGAAACTTTTCGTGCGTGTGCGTATCCGTCATCTGCGTCGAGCATAAATGGGCCTTAAAAACCCTCAGAAGTGTCACGTGAGGAGAGGAATGAAAAGCAAATAGTGAATGTTGACCTTCAGCCTTCCCCTTTAAGCTTGTGATGCTGTAGCCAATTTAAAAAAAATGCCTCTAGTTTGTTTGGGGCCCTAAAAAAGAGAAACAACAGATGTTTCACCACCCACCCAGATGGTACGATGACTCTGTGTAACGACATTTTCACACATAAGAACTCGCTTACAGTACTGCATGAACAATGAGACTTTATTCACAAGTTGTTTACACCAATAGAACAAAATATCTTCTGGGTGTATATACAGTGTTAAGTAGCAGAGCAGCCACCTCTTTATACTTGGAGTGTGTGTGAAAGAACAGCAGTGGGGCTATGGTTGAACGAAAAAAAGACATCTTTAGTTCTGACTTGCATTAAAACTGCCACGCAGATTCGGGTCATTCAGAGTTTTTTCCAACTCTTTTCTCATGATTTAAAGACTTCATGACTGACTCTCTTTCTGTAAAAAGGCAGAAACATTAAAATTTCAATCCACATTAAACAGGCTGTCAGAAGTGTTTCTTGCAGCATGTTTGGAATTTGTGATAAAAATGGAGTTGATTCCATCGTGACACCTTGCAGAAGTCTTGCATCACAAAGTTACTGCAGCTTCAGCCGTGATCATCTCGGTGTAGAGAAGGGGATCCTTGGCTTGTTGGCTTTTAGGTGGCGTGGCCTTCTTATGCACTTCATAGTCTAAGATCTTTTGGCAACAACAAACATCACATCCACATGATGAAGAGTCATGCACGAGCAAAACTGTCGTAATTATGTGCAGTAGAAACAAAAGCATGAACTTGACTGAAAATATTTAGATTATTTAGACATCATTCAAACTACAGGTTGGTTTCCCCAAATAATCTTGAGATGATCAAAGTTTTGTTTGCTTAAGCCAGAATTTCTGTGTCTTTTTGTTGTTTTATTGATACCAAAACTAGAGCTGAACACTGGAATGAAGGGTAAAATACTGTATTTTCCGGACCATAAGTCCCACTTTTTTCCTAATCTGGAGAGGAATGAAAAGCAAATAGTGAGGTGAGAGTTATCACTGTCAACTTTTACACTTTTATAAAAGTAAATTTATACTGACGGACTTGAATAAAGAAGTCAGCTTTACCGCCTGCAGCCACTAGAGGGAGTTCTAGGCTTATTGTAACTATTAAGTCCCGCTCCTTTAATTCAGATAAAGAATTCAGTGAAGTGGAATGATCGGCACATTGCGAAACGGCCCGATTTGGTGAACTAGTTTAAGGATAACTTGCTTGTTGAAGTTGCTGCTATGCTAAGTTGTCCCATTCAGCCTCCCAGGTATGCTAATGTGCTACGTTAGCATAGCAGGCAGCTTTCCATCCATGTGCGGATACGCAGTTTTGTAACTCGTCTTCGTCTTATGGTCTTGGATTATGTTAAATGAACTTCTAAATAAATGCGACTTACGGTCCAGTGCTACGTATAAATAAATTTTACATCTTCATGGCGCATTTTTGACTGATTGAACTTATAGGATGGAGCGACTTATAATCCAGAAAATACAGAAGATGTAATGTTTCTTCCAAACCATGAACACTAGTTTCTAGGTTAAACTGTTTCAAGTTAGTAGAATAAAAAAGAAAAAGAATTTAATGAACCATATTGTATTCCATCTCAAGTACAAAATGAATCCTGTAGTTCCCACAGATCATCATCATCATCATCATCATCATCATCATCACTTCATCTACACACAGTGGGACAGCTAAGCAGCAGACTGTTCAGATATGGTCCAAATAATACAAACAGAATTTTTTGCGACAAGCTTCAGCCTGAAACAAAGTCTTACTTCAATCAGAAATCGGCATGTAAATAAAGCTGAAGTTGCTCTAACTTGGAAGTCAATGCCTTGATGTAAATGGGATTTATCAAATGACGCTAATCTGAAACGGTTCTCCTTTAATAGTTAACTAATTTTTCCCCACACTGACACATTTTTCCAGGGTGTAAAAAAGACAGAAGACAGGACATTTTTCTGTCCATAGATGCCAATACTTGTTTGATTTAAATCTCAGTTTAACTTAATGATTGTAGGGATGAAATGTCAAGTTCAGTCAAAGTGAACAATAATCCATAATGTACCCCTAATAATTTGTAACTCTTGTAAACAAGTCAGGATATGGATTGGAGTTGAGCTCAAGGTTATGGAATTTGCAGGAAATGGGTGAAACCAGAAATAATTTGATCATTTACAGCATAGCGACTAAATTTAAGAGATTTGAAGAACCAGAGCATCACTACTTTTCAATACAATGCAGGTTCAGCAATTGTACGTACAAATCATTCATAAATGCTACACATAAGATTTACTGTTTCATTCCTTCTTGAAGTTACTCATCAAAAACAACTTCATTTTTCACTGGCCTCTTTCATTAATATTTAACTTTTAAAAATAAAATGATTCATCCACCTGCTGAGATTATTAAAGGCTGCATGCTCACCACTGTTTATCACAGGTATTTCATTAAGTTCCTGCAACAGCCAACCTTTAATCCAGAGGTTAATCCACTGAAATAAGGCCAATGTAAAATGAAGCTTTACTCACTGGCTTTCACCATTCCTTTTACTGCAATTATTAAGGCAGAAATACGTGTAACTCTACCAAAAAGACCATATTGGTTGATCACAAGAGAGAAAGCAATACGGCTCTCACACAGAAGAAATCGCACTCCTTCTATTTCACTACATTTCCAGGATTAGAAACATTTATTCTACCTAAATAAGTGTTGTTGTTTTTTTTTTGTTTTGTTTTTACGGCTTAGTTTGACCAAAAGTTGGAGGTGAAATCACTTGAATCTACCAACCAACACCAAGTTACACTGTGACACTCTAATGTACTGCATAAAAACATATCAGAGAGCGTGGCACTAATAAACACAACTGAGAGCTGTTAAACATCATGTTTGACTTCTCAGAGGACCAATCAGGGGCATCAGTTCAGTTTAAGTTTGGCAAATTGGACATTGTTTACCAACTTTTGATGAAAATTAATTTGACCTTGCTATTTTTTTTCTTTACAAAAAAAAATTGATTCTAATGCGGCCAAACAGATTTGCTCAACTGATGCCGATGAGGTTGGTGCTGATCTAGTAACAGAAACTATTTCCAACAGAACAGCAAGGAAAAATTTTTTGGCGTCCGTCAAAATGAGCTTAAATGTACCAAGATGGTTTTGAGAAAAAAAAACAAGCTGCAGGGATCATAACAACAAAGGAGAGTCTATGTACAGGACTCATTCATGGGTTTACTGGCACAATGTTTACTAAGCCGGAGAGTTGATGAGAGGCATCGGAACGATGCTCAGAAGACAGCAAGAGATGCGAGATAAAAACAAAGGAGGCGGCAAAGGGGTGAAGAAATGTGACACAACGAGAGGATGGCCAGGGAAAAAAAGAGGTTCAAGAGCTTCATTGAAGAGAAACAGATGGATAAGAAAATGCTTGAAGAGTTGGAAAGGCATGTCAAGTGGGAAACTGGGTAAAATGAAGACGTAGTGAACCAGAAGACAGAAAACCAAAAGGGAAGGAAGGAGTGGAAAAGGGACCTAAAGGAAGGAAAGATGGGCAAAGATGGAGGAGACGGGGAAAGGAAACAAAAGGAGGGAAAACATGGAGGGCAGAGGAGATGCAGAAGTACACTGGAGGAGGCGCCTTCTCTGTTTTTACTGAGGCAGGACTTTCAGGATGGCGTTCACTTCTTCGGCAACGGTTGTCAACGCAAACTCAAACTGATCCTGCAGGAAGAAAGAGGAAAGAAGGAAGGGAGGTGAAAAGGACTGAAGTTCTGCAGAAGATAGGCAGTGAAGGCTGGACTGGACTGATGCATGCTTCCAAAACAGCTCGTTGGCAAGGAAAAGCAACTTTTTCTACAAACATAACCAGGAAGAACAGCCTGGGTTGGATGACACAAACCAGTAAACCCAACATTTGCCTTCATAATTAGTTTCAGGTCTGTTTGCTAAAATCACTCCTAGCGGGGTGACACAACCAACGAAACACAGTTCACTGTATGGGTATTTAAACTGAAACGGTTACAAATGAAGACCAGGATCAGAAAAGTCCAACTCTACCACTGACCTGCCAGAATGAATAAGTGAATAGAAAAGCAGTTGATTTAGAGCATCTAGCTGAGGTTAAAAGGTTTTATGCACAAAAAAAGAGACAAAGAACAAACACAACACATCAGGTTTAATTAAAAATGTGTGTATCTTCAGCTTCTTGTCTTCGTTCATTTTTATTCTAATGTTTTATATTGTCAGCACTTTGTGTCAACTCCTGTTGTTTTAAAGTGAGTTATAAATAAAGTTTCAGTTACAGTTACAGTTTCTTGTGATCAGTGGAGCTAATGGAGGTGATAAAACCGGAAGCATCATCGAAGGCTAAAACTTTGGGACTCCTCGCCACAGAATTTTTGGGAAGCCATTATTTAAGCAAGACACATCCACCTAAAATATGGTGAAGTTAAACACCAGTTAAAACCATAGGAGCCGCTGCCCTGCATGGCCCTGCATGGCCCTGCATGGCCCAGCGTGCACAGGGCATCCCACAGGTGTTTGTGCTTCACGCACACATGCAAATGCAGTTTTAAGTCACTGAAACCAAAATTCTGGAAAAAAACCTCCCAAAGTGAGGAGATTCAGATTTTTCCAGCTGTGGTTGGAACAACTGCTGCTTTAGGCTCACAGATTCAGATTTAGCACCACTATTTGTGTGCCTTGCACCATTAACCCTCATGTTGCCATGGCAATGGCTGACATAGCCACGCCTGCACCGCTGCTAATCCTGTTAAATCTGCGGTTAGTCTGCATTTAAACTGCAGGAAGAAAGTGTGACAACAAAATAATGAGGACACAATGAACAGTCCTTTATTCGGGTCTTTCAGCCTTCTAAAGGAGGAGGGTGTTAGATCGGTTGGTCTGACCTATGACAGTGTCTGTGTGTTTTTTGCAAACATCGCCTTGTGGACAGGATTTCTTTTAGGAGAATATCGGAGTGTTCTGCAAAACACCAATGTTGCTGTGGTCCCGTCTTCCTGCTTCCACACACCTGACTCAGCTGCTCATCGTGCAGGTTGGCCTGTTATTTAGAGCGAGGTGTGGGGAGGCAGGAAAACCTAAGATCTCTCTCCATCATCTGGATCCACCGTACTGCTGAAAACAGTAATGAACATTCAATTTCTTTTGATAGATTACCCTCATAGTTACAGCATGGGACCCCCCCACCCCCCCATCCAACATGATGCTGGGAGTGCTGAGGCTGGGGCTCCTGACCACGGGGGTAATCAGTGTGAGGAATGAAGGGAGGAGGCGGTGACAGCCCTTCACTCTGGGAACATGTTTTAATAAAGCAAAGATCAATACAGCAGATGTTTTATCCACATTCTGGCTTTTCTCTGCGTTTATGTTCTCATATCAGCTGATAATTGTAAGTCCGGCCTGGAGTCATGGTGGGCCCGCTGTGATAAGAAATGACTTGTTTTTTTTTTGTTTTTTTTTATTAAAAAGGTGAGGCCTCTGAGGCAGTTCAGAGGTTTATTTACAAGTTATAGATTTCAGTCCTATTGGGCAAAATGCTGCCAATTATATATCTAACAAAGGTAAATTGATATTTAATCATTCTCTCATATGTTTTGTTTTTTAATCTCTGCTTAACACAAACACAAGCTTTGGTTTTCCAAACCCAGTCATCACAGATGTGTGTGCTTGGTTGGAGTCTCAGTAGTGTTTCCTATACATGCACAATGATTCTGATTATTGTCTTTATATTAATTCATATCACTATTCCTGTTACAAGAAGAATTGGATCAGTCGCCTTCCATCCAAAAACTTTTACTTGGCTTTTGTCTCAAACAGCCATATTGGTCTGCTGGATTTGGTGTTGCCAGATCTTGAGACAGAAACAAACAACTCAGCCTGAAACAAATTGTTCTAAAAAAGTTGTCAAAAATCCCACAGAGCTTTGTAGATGAAAGCTTATAGGTTGTAAAGTAGCAGAGTGTTAAATCAAAGGCTCCAGTAAGACCCAAAAATGTAAACAAGCCACATGTATCTCTACATAATTCACTTAATCCAATTATTGCTTAGTCTGAGTGTTAAAGTGTTAAGTTGATCAGAAAGATGAGGTTTAAATGGGTTGATACCAGAATATTACTGGGCATGTTAAACTAATCAACATCACCAGTGTTTTTACTTACAAACAGCAATACTGGGCATGATTTGCCTCAGAATCAAACAAGCACACAAATTCAAAGATCTGAACCATGGAAATGATCATCTGGAACATCTTTTGCTGGCTTTCTTCATTTTAAAAAAAAGGCTAATAAAGAAGACTTTGGACCAACGCACGAAAGGCCAAAACAATAAAGTGACCTTGTGTGGAAGATTCGCAGCAATGTCATTTAATTCCTGTGAAATCCATTCGGTCAGGGCTTCTGCTGCCCTCTAAATTGTGCCAAGTCTCAAGCTGACAGATACCGGGGAGTCAACAACAGACAAAGCTATCACAGCTTATTAGTTGTGCTGCACTGCTGACATTTATTTCACCTTCTCTGTTGAGTAAAAACTGTTGTTTAGAGCTGGTAACGTTCAGAGACGCTTCATCATGAACTTTATGGGCTGAGTTTTATTGCTACAAATATTTCTGCTTTATTTCTCTGCCTGTATAGTCCATTCATTACACAGTTAGCGGCTCCTGCGAGTCTGAAGGAGATGCAGTGTGTGAAAAGCTCCTGTCACAGACATGCTATTATTCAGATTTAAGGACTGTGTGTAAATTACTCATTAAAGACCTCTTCAGATCTTTAAAATGTGAATGATAGACCTGAGAGCTTGTGTGCAGCAAATCAGAGGGTTTCCATTGGAGCAAACACTCAGATTTCCGGTGTGTTACCTTAGTCTGGACCATTCCCGGCCTCTGGTCCCGCAGGTGCTCCAGAGTGGCAGCTATATCAATTTCCTTGGCACCTGTCATTGCACAAAGACAAACAACAAAAAGTTGTTAATTTGTGTTGAAAGCAGCAGTCAGATAATCCTGCAAACATCTGTCAAGCTGGTGTTTAATAGCAATTCCCCTTTGAACAGGAAAAGGAGATTACATTCATCCTCTTTGCACAAACACACAAGCCCCCACAAACAGCTTCAAGGTGATGTTTTGTTCATGGGATGAAAAAAGATCAAGAGGGTGAACAAACTTTTGGAGAGGACTTTGTGTGGGGAAATCACCGGCCTGCACGTCTGTTACTTTCTAAAAGAGGCCAATCTCAAAGCTCCTTTTTGTTGTTAGCTTTTCATGAATGCAGCCTGTGAGGGCTTTGTCATCCCCTGCCAAATCCTAACAAGCTTCATGTGTGTGAGTGTGTTGGTAGGTTCCCAGTTTACTTGCCAGTCAGCCCATCTGGATGCCAGACTGGCACCAAGCCTTGCAGCAGACAGCGGCGTGGGTTAGGGCATGCAGACGGATGTATGAACTCCGCTCACATATTCAGGGACTTTTAGATATTACAAAGCGATCAGCGTCCTTTTATATGAATACAGATGGACTAATTGAGGTGTTTAATTAATTGAGTAGGATTAGAAAATAAAAATAAAAACTTTTAGAGACGATTTGCCCAGGTCAAGGCTTCAGTTAATCTCCATCGAACTACACCCAATAGAATGTGCCAAAGCAGGACACACCGGCCGGGAGAGGCTGCCGATCCACAGAGGTGGAAACCCACATGAACATGCACATCTGTGGATGGTGATAAGAAACTGGAGGAAAATTCAGATTGTGCAACTATAATCTATGTTCTTGTGTCAACAAAATGGAAAAATAATGAGAAAGAACTTAGGTGAAATAGGTAACTCAAATAAATGATTCCCTGCCGAAATAAGACAATGCTCTTGTAGTTTTATAGTAAGATATATTTTATTGCTCATTCAAGCCCATCATCAGAGTAATACTCTGATATTTCCAAACACCATGGATGAGTGGCTTTTTGAAGTCTTCAAAACCAATAATAATAATAATAATATCACCTGATGCTCCAACAGCATTTGGACTCAGAAGGCAGCAGAAGAAGAAAAGTCTGGATTTGAAAGTTGTCGAGGCGGACCTGGGAGTCAACGGTTGTGTTCACACCGCAGGTCTTTATGCTTAATTCAGATGTTTTTGCTGAGATCTGATTTCCCATGTGTTCACATTATAGTTTGATACGAGCGCCATCAGACTGTTGTAAAAGTGACCCGTATGGTCAGACATCCCTCGCAGCACGCTGAGTTTACGGAGATAAGTAGAGATGCTACATGTTTGGAAGTGTTTTACCAGTTTTCAAATGTTAAGCAATCACAGCCGAGAAAATGAAATACTCATGTTCTGTCCATTGTTTTTGTCTGACATGGCAGTGCTCTGCCTCCTCTGCGACGCGTCTCTCTTCAGTGACGTAGAAGTCAGATATAATGTTACAGCTACTACTCGGAGAATTTGAATATCCTGAAAAAGTGCATGCATTTCTGTAACTTAACTTGAAAGAATAAATGTATATAGACAAATATTATGCAAATCAGTATATTTAAGCTTTTATTTGTTTAGATTTTGCTTATTAGGATTTGCAGCTTCAGAAAACCTCAAAATATATCAATAAAAAATGGATTTTATATACAAAAATGTCAGGCCTATGAAAGCAAAATCTTGCATCTGTACTTAGTACAAAAAATGTTTTTGTTTCACCTTTTATGTTGAATTGTCTGAATAAAACAACTTTTCCAGCATATTCTAAATGTCATATTTCGATTATTACCTGTATATGACGAGTCAGGCTGAAGGCTTCCCCTTATGTTTCTGATTTAGTATCACATGAGAAATTGGCCTGTGTTGGGTTTTTGAAAATGGTATTTGTGCCGTTTAGACTGTCATACGGGTCACTAATGGGCAAAAAAAGTTGGATTTGGAATGCAGCCTAATCGATGAGATGGGTATGAGCTATTTTACTTTGTTTGACTTGAACAGTCCACGTCCCGTCTAACACACGTCTCATGTGAGGAAAAACTATTTTTATCCACATCACACTACAGACACATCTCATTTAGGTTTAGGATTTTTGATATTTTAATAAATATTTGATCAGCCTTCATAACCAAAGATAGGGAGCACATCCGGCTGAGATGTTTAGTTGTCCTGCGTAATTATTCAGATTTTCTTTTTTTGGTAAAAATCAATTATTAAGGTTAACAAGGCTCTGCTTTATGATTATTCAGTGTGATGACCACAGTTTCTAGTTCGTCTGAGCAAATATTTACATTTAAATGTACTTTTTTGTACATTGAATAGATTTTATTAATCATTTAGTAATATTGTTTAAAATGGAGAAGATCAAGTTGGATATAGGGTCATTTTGAGTGGAAAGAGAATAGGCTGATACTTACATTCAAAAACATATAACATTAATGATAAAATCTTATTTTGTCCCTTTTATGCACATTAACATCAAGCTTTTATTATTTCTTTTCTTTTCAGGAACATGTTCTCCTGGCAGCCTAATAAAGTGATTTCTGTCTTTCAGAATGCACAGCGCCAAAGGGGCATAATTACCTCAGGTGCCCAGGCGTTGGTGTAAAAAGCAGAAAAATGAGACAATTCTTAAAAGCAGGAGCAAAATGGATGTTTAAAAGGAAGGAAGACGTTCCAAGGCAAGAGAGAAACAACTGAAGACGGAGCGAAAAGAGACAACAGAGCAAAGTGGGAGCAACAATTAAATTCACAGACAGCGGAAAAGGAAAAAAAGACACATTTGTTTTTTTCTGTCTGTCCTCTTTTTTTCCCCCATATTTTCTTCTATCCGAATTCCAAAGAGACAAAAAGAGTCAGAATGACTTTTTTCCTTTTCTAACACATAACGCTGCTTTTTCTTGCCCGCATCAAGAGGAAAATGAACGCTTGGAAAACTGCTCATTCACACCATTTTCTCTCTCTGTTTCACAGGTTTTGTGAAGGTTTTTTTCCACCCTTTTCACAACACAATAGACTCCCTTCCAGCCAGAAAAGCTGCAACACACTCACTGGTTTAGTCTTCTTTCTTTTTCAGGTTGGTGGAGGGATGGGGGGGGCAAATGAAGGGCTATTGTGCACTTTCTGATAAACCTTAAAATGGATGGTATTTAGGATAAAGTGCTTTTTCTTTTATATAACTCTCCCTTGAGGGAACAGAGTAAGGAAAAAGGGCATGGTTAAAAAAAAAAACTGCCTCTTTTTGAGCTGCAAAGCTCCAACTCTGGGTTGGAGGTCGAGGAGCAACGCTGAGAAGGGAGGGAGGAGGCGCTATAGAAGAAGAGGAGTAGAGCGACTGAAGGGGAGGGGGGAGCCAAGAAAGACTCCGGAGCTAAGCGCCGGGCACACCAGCTGGTGTGGACCTGGTAAAATAATTTTTTTTTAAAAAAAGCAGAATGAAATGCAGAGATGCTGAAAAGCTCGCAGGCACTCGACAGGTTTCGTAAGATTCTTAAGATGAAGAGAAAAGTGGCGGGTGGTTGTGTGTGTGTTGGGTTACAGAGAGGAGAGAGATGGGAGAGCCTTTCAGCAAAGAAGAAAAGATGAGAAGAAATAAAAAACGTGAGAACCAGAGCAATACCTCCTCAGTCCTGCTACATCGCCATAATTCTTGGACGAATTTACAATTCATCTCTTGTAAGAAACGCTGCTGGAATCAGGAGAAAGGAAGAGGTTGGGGAGGAGGTGGGAAATGTCTTTGATCAGGAGGGAGAAAGCCTGCAAACCTTGGGGGCCCCCAAGCTTCTCAGGACAGACAAAACCCCAAAGTACGGGATAAGTGAATGGAGTGCAGCTTATGTAATTGTAAAGATAATTAGCAACATGCAGAAGTACAAATTTATGTAATGAAGTCAAAAGGAAAAAAACCCTGATAAGTAAGTTGTTTTTTTTAAGTTGCAGAAGACTTAATGTTCCCCAGCCTTCTCCTTGCCAATCGCTGAAATGCATTAAAAGCTTTTATATAATAAATGATTTAACATGTAAACATGCAGGTTTAAGTAGAATATGACAGAAGTTAAGGGTATAAATGCTGTCATTTTGTACTGTAAATTAAAAGTGAACACTAATTACAAATGTATCTGCACAGTTCACGTTTTGAACCTACATTATAAAGCCCAAAGATACACTTGTTTTTGAACTAAACCTAATCAAATAAAGAGCTCAAGTTTAAAAGTACAAATCCATTGATGTCTTTTTTTCTACAAAAAATATATCCTCACGACTCACTTTAAATTTTCTATACATGCACTGTGTGAGACTGAACTTTCTTTTGGTTAATAAAAGAACTTCATGGAAATGTTGGGGCGCACAAATTCACAACCAGCAGCTGGATATCAACACAGTGATGGTTGTGAATGCCGACCAGGGCTGACTGGGCAAAGAAACGCAAGAGTACAGACTAAGCAAGGAAAAGGAAGATAGAAACTGGAAGATAGAAACTGGAAACTGGACTGGAAGCAGACAGGAGGATGATGATGATGATGATGTAGTAGTCATCATTAGGGGTGCCAGATCAAAGACCAGCTAAGGTCCAATAGTGCCAAAAACTGCAGATGCAGAAACAATCTTCCTCCTTATGAGGCTTTTTAAAGGAAACACTTGTAGGACATTTAAATAAATGTAAATGGGCACATCTGTTATACTGATCCTCATGCTTCCACGAATCATTATGTCTCCATGGTCACCAGGGGGCAGTGGTGAGTTCATAGTAAACCCTGCGATCCTATCGTCGGTTTCAGACGCTCTTGGCGGTGGTAATGCTGTACCACCAACAACTATAAAGTTGTTTCTAAGCACCCAGCACACCCTGTGCACTAGCAAAGCCTTATTTCACAAGCTTGTGTCATTTTTTGTCCTCATCCTCATTCTTCTCTTAGTTTTATTCTTCCCTTACTTGTTTCCGCTCAACACTGCGACTATGGTTTCCGGTGGTATTACTAAATCCTGCTTTGAGATGATTCACAGATGGTGATAGAACTGCAGCTTATAGAATTTGACCTAAACGATCCTCCTCATTCTGGCTGATCGTCTACACCTTCTGATCCTTCACCATCTAAAATTTTCATACCGAACACCCCTAGGATAGATTAACTGGATATTTGCACAAGTTTGAAGTCATTATCTTTACTTTGCTCTTGAAACATCACCTTGTTTCTCATTACCGAAACTCAAACCCTGCTTTTTGTCTGTTAAAGCAGGAAGTAACGTGATGGCTGGAAATTCTGCAGCAGATTTTCTCTGTATTCAGACGGAAGATGGGCTCATAGAGCCTTTAAATTCATCCTGTTGAACTGTTAGCTTTTCATGAATAACTCCTAAAATCTACAGCATTCTTTGGCACATATATCAGATTTTTTTATATTACAACTTCTGTTCATTATTCAGTACATTTAATGTGTATGCAAGACGCTATTTTTGAATTCATTATTGAATTTTATGCATAACAATACAATTCTTCACAGTTAGTTGCAGGAAATCCTGCGGATAATTGAAATTAAAACATCTAAATAGTTGCTCAGCACTTATTAATATACAACTAAATATCTACAGATGTTGATAATACTCACTGAATGCAAAATTTCTGAGCCTGACTAAAGTTACAGCTAAATATTTAACATTAACTATAAAAGAGGAGTATCAAACTATGGATCAGCTCCCAAACATCGCTCCAACATACTATAAATGACGTTTCTCAGGATTTTCCTGCATGAACTTGAAGGATTACACCACTGCTGGATGAGTTTAGCTTCTCCAATACCTCAGGTTCATAAAACCTGTTCAAAGGGAATTAAATAAGCCGAAATACAGAGCATCAGAGCAGAGCAGGGAAAAGAAAAGAGAGAAAAAAGCTTTTTTTTAATGTGATGTAAACGGCATCTAAAGCAAAGATTACACATTGTGTTATTGGGGGTGAAATCCGTTTTCATCCACATAATAAATCTCTCTCACACTGAATCCATCTCCTCTTTTCCCACTTGCAGGGATTGCCATTTTTCTTTGGAAAAGGGGTCAAATGTTGAGTTTAAATCAGTATTATGAGGATCTGGTCAATGTTTTACTTTTTCAGCCTCATGTTATTTATAAAAATCCAGCAGCTCATGTTAGATCAAATTTTGAGTCTCTTGGGGCTGAAATAAAGTAAATGATTAGAAAATCGACCCTTTGATCCAGAAAGGTAAGCATTTTGCTAGTGTTGCTATTTTTTTCAATCAAATATAAAATTCAGGACGGATATTAAAGCATTCAGACCCCCCCTTTACTCCCTCATATGCAGGTGCCCCGCCCAGCGGCGCCCGGCCTCTACATGCCGAGGAGTGTGACGGCCTGGGAAATGACCACTGACGCCCAAACTGACCCTTTGATGTAGAATTAAAGACGCGGGAGCTCGCTCTGCTGCAGTATCGGTGCACACAATGAAACAAAAGACATGCGCACACATTGGGAGTCACTGCTGTAAGGAGCGAAACAGAGTGTGAGACATTACCAGTAAACTAAATGTGCTCAAATCAGACTTTTCTTCTTTTACTTCAAAAACAAAATCCAATCCCACTTCTTTAACCCCTTTCTCCCCAGATCAGATGACACCCGAGCAGCAGTTTCACCACTCTTGCATGATGTGCTGCCATGGTAACCGAAGAAAAAAAAAAGAAAAATACAGCTATTTCCAAAAATGTGGCTACTGGTGTCAACGGTGCTTGTGCTTCAGCTACAACTTTGTTTTCATAAAACAAATGATATTAATCCGTGGTGCTAACGCTGCGTTGGCTCCGAGCCCTGATGACACATCAAAGTGTGCACGGTCAGCAAAACTTAATTAAAAACAGGGGCACGCACACTGTTAATGGTTTCTGCGCCTGCATGTACGAGTTTGCTGAAACTAATTGCAAACACAACTAATGGATTAGTTCATACCGCAGCTTTAAGGGACAGCCTATCTGCAACATCAGCTGCACCATTAGGGGAAAATAGCAGCTCCCTGACAAGCCGTCCTGGTCAGACAGGTCGAAGAATCACACGCAGTAACAGGGTTTTTACTCGCATGAAGCTACAATTTTAGCAACCTCCTATAAAGAACACAAGAGAAAACCTCTACTGAGATCCTGACATACATATTTATAGGTAAAATCTATTAAATACAACAATATAAAAAAAATTCAGTTTCCTCTCCGATGGTGAGCAACTGTGATTCATTAACGTAATGTGTCAAAACTCATTAACTCTCATCACTATAATGAGCTAATTAAATGCCATTATGTATGGAATAAGGTAATTTGACAGCATAACATGGTTGCCATGGAAACATCTGGACAAGTGAAGGTGGTGAGTGTGCGACGCTGACCTTTAGCCATCTTGTTGAGGACCATGTCGACCAGGATGTAGGTACCAGTTCTTCCTGCGCCATCGCTGCTCAGGTGGGCGAGAGAGATAGAAAGAAAGGGAGGGAGGGAGCGTCATAAATAAATTAAATTTGTTTAATGTCTAATCAGTTCAGGTCACCAATTAAACCTTTTTCAGACTGTCAGCAGCTAATGTGTTTCAATATCATTAGTTTCCTTTTATCTGCTCACCAATTTTTTTTATTCAGTGATTCAACAGAAAAAATGTTAAAAAAATTATATTACAT